>JAODAL010028434.1:0-53331 GCA_025379985.1 Phyllomedusa bahiana | reverse complement strand
TAAAGGGACTTGCTCCGTAAGTTTCTTCAGCCTAAGAAGAGGGGGAGACCTAAAGGGGGGGGTACTTGTAGCGGCAGCCCCCGTTTCCCCCGGCCCGCGGGCGCGGGCGCACCCGTGGTTCCCCTCCCGGGCGCCTGCCGGGGTCGGGTGCCGCCGCTGGCAGCGGGATGAGCCGGGGGTCCGCCCCTAGTAGTAACTTACCCGGCCTTGTTCCTGGCCCGTCCGCGTCCTCTGCCGGCCAGGCCGCGTGTGCCCGTTCCCTAGCGCGCGCGCGTTCTCGTAAATTAAAGGGCCAGTGTCCCGATAAATTGGTTGTCTGCCATGACGCCTCCCCTATTTAAGGGTCCGCTCTGCAGTCACTCCATGCTGGATCTATGCTGCCCCGAGCCTTAGAGAAAGCGTTCCTGAAGTATATTGTCGCCTTACACGTGTACCAGACCCTTTGCTACGTTTCTGACTCCGAACCTTTGCCGCCTGCCCTGACCTTCCTGCCTGTCAACGACCACGAAACCATTGCCGCCTGCCCTGACCTTCTGCCTGCCCACGACTACGATTCTCGGACTATGATTCTGTACTCGCTGCACCTCGGCCGCCATCGCCAGCAAGTCACGTCAGGGGGGACGACTGGTAGCCTCACGCCGCAGCAAGTCCATCCGCTTTGCGGGGGCTCTGGTGAATACCGGGGGCTACTTAGATTCCGTTCCCTGGTGTGGCTTAACTATCATCGCTTGCGGTGGTCCAGAGGATCCACTACCCAGCCGTTACATGCTATTCCTACCTATTTCTATTACAGTTGTATGACTGCTAGATTTATAATCTGCAGTGCACAAAGCTACAAAGCTCCAATGGTTTAACCCCTTAACCCACCTTGGTCAAAATAACGTGGCTCTTCGTTTTTTCCCTCCTCGCCTTCCCAAAGCCATAACATTTTTATTTTTCCACCTACATAGATGTATGAGGGCTTTTATTTTACGGGATAAGATGAGCTTTCTGGGGGCGTGGACACACACAGGCTGAGCTCCTGGCAGGATATTGACTAAAGCCTGAAGATTGCCTTGGAAATGAGCCCCAGAAGGGTGAAAAAAGCTCCTAAGCTTATCAAAGCGACCTCCCTGGGAGAAATCCCCATATCTAACTTCTTTGCGGCACTGCAGGACCTGGAAGGAGAAGGTCTGCCTCCCCGCGCCTCTCCCGCTTCGGCGCCATCTTCTCCTGCTCCAGCCTTATCACTGAGTGCCTACAGTGTGCCGACCAGACCAGACTGCTCCGGTGACTCACCCTCATCGCGGCTGCAGAGGACTTCAGCCACTCCAGAGACCGGACGCGCTTTCGCTCCTATGGCAGAGACGACAGCCACGGACACAGTGAGGCAGGATCGGCAGTCCCCGGCTCGCGGACCCATCCCGACAGCTCAGGTACCGCTCGACTCCCCCGCGACTTGGTGCCCGCATGTTCTAGCGGACACCCGCCTGCCACCGGCCGTAACCCGATTCTCGGACCTCGATCTCCCCCCGAGGGGACATTCCTCTGAGCTCACCCAGGTCCTGCAGCAAGCCCCGCGTCACACCCCCGCCATCTTAGGCGGCCGCGATGTGCTACAGACGCCATCACAGTTCCCCAGTCTCAGTGTCCAGGGGGAACTGGATTTAGCAAGGGAGAACCCTACCCCTCCTTCTAGGCCTATGATGGGCGCACAGCAATACAAAAAGGGCCCTACACTGGGACAAGGATCCGTGATATCGGACAAACACGTGGAAATGGCCATTAGACCAGCTAGTCCAGACCCCAAGATGGATGACTCCATGAACTGGGCAGCTGAAGGCTCCCTGGGGGTCAGTCAGATCACTACGGAGCTTGATGGAAGCTATGCACCCGCACAGGGATCGACAAGGGGTAATATCCTACTGCAGGTATTCTCTCAACAGGCCCCTAATGTGGAGACCCTATACCAGACCACGAGGGTGGGGAGACCGCTCCTTTCCACCGCTGCTATTGTTCACTCCCACCCCTGCGCAGTGCCCCAACTACAACATCTAGCAACAGCGAGAGATTCGCCTCAGGCCGGAGTCACTCCTGTGCACTGCTCAATGGAGATATTACCCCAGCGCAGGCATCTCATACCCAGCATCGTCCTTGATACACTATGCGACATCCAGCCGGGACCAACTCCGGGTTCGAACGCTCAAGCAACACGGGATCCCCCGCAGAGAGGCCACTAAGCGCCAGCCCTCACCTGCTGACACTGGAGGATGAACCCAGAGAGCGACTAGGCAACAAACGCCTGTCTACAGTACAAGAAGCTTCTTGGTCATCCAACCCGGGTCTTCAACGTGGTCAGCAGCCCCGACCGCTCCTGAATTGCCCTCCTTGCAGTCGGGTCCTTTCTCTACGTGGTCAGGTTAGCTGAGCCAATACCATCACTCTTACCTTCTCCAGATTGCGGCCCCCCCCCTTCCAGGTCTATCTTCTCATCCAGAGCTACAAGCTTTGCTTTTTTTTCCCTTCTTTCAATTCAAAAAGCGGAAATCTCGAGCTGAGCCAGGATTTGCGGCAAGCTGGCGTCACGAAACTACAACCAGTCCAGACAGCCGTGGAAGAGCTACAACAGAAATGTCCAGGGCTCGAGCCCTCACACAGGTCGTTCATACTCTAATGCCAATAACAAGCCTCCCAACCCCAAAATGAATTAGCTGACCTGATCGCTCGCCATTACCAAATCTTGGGGCTCACCTTGACGACCTCAGAACCGCCAACACCCACAACATCATTAGATGAGAGGCCTCCCGAAACAGTGCGCACTTCCGAACTTGATATCTTCCCTTACGAAATTGTTCAACCACGTATTGGGCCGACCGCTTGATACCTTCATTGTGTTTGATAGTGCCCACAGAGCTCTTCGCCATCAGAGTCAGACCCTTTCCATCCAAGAGATGTCATATGTAGATCATCACTACTATATTTAAGAGGAAATCCTGAGAAAGGCCCGTCTCCTGGGACTGTTCATTACAAGCATGCACCAATCGGATATATCCTGATCTGTCTAGACAGACTCTTAGAATGCTGCTCGCCGTTAAACCCTACTTGCTGGTCCTCCAAGAAACGTAACATCCAGTACCGCTGAGGTTCCCTTCGCACTGCAGGGTGAGCATGGCGAATCCACCATAACATTTCGATCATTATGGACCTCCGAATTTCTCTCTCTGCCCTGGTCTGCCAGCGAGTGGACATTCCTGATTGGCTGACTGCGACTGACCCGGCCTCTCCCGGGTTGCCCTCCTTTAATCAACGACCAAATCGCCGACCCTCTTCCCCTGCCTCTCCAAAGTCCCTGCCTGAAAAACGGTCAAAGCTCTTTTACCATTTGCAACAGCTAAATTCCACACATATCTGCTGTATGAAACACACTGCTCAAGGCCCAGGAGAGGCTTCTTCAAAACAAATAACATCCACTGCCTGGTACCATAGCGGCAACACGGGACCAAAAGACCAAGGAGTTGGCTTTATAGTGCATAGATCTCTCCCCTTCAGGTGCTCGACACCAATGTGGATAAGGACGCTAGAGCCGATTTCATAAAGTGCAGTTTTCAAGGTCACATATATACCATCGCATATATTTAGGTCCGTATAGAGGCAGATTCCTTTTCTCACCAGGGTGCTATGATGAGCTAACATGCTTTGCCCAAGGGCAAAATCGTACTCTATGGAGATCTCTAATTAGCCTTACATCACCCATCTCTCTATATTCGAGTGGGCGTTCTTCCGTTCCCCATCGAGTGTTAATAGTTATGAGACTGCTGCATTAACATGCAGCTCGCGGATGTTTGGCGCACTATGCACCCAGGTGAGGGGACTAAACTTTTTTTTCGAATCCCCACCAATTTTATAGTCGTATTGACTATATTTTTACCCAAAACACTCCTTCTCCACTAGTAACCGGCACCAAGATAGATATTATGCTCCACTCTGATCACGCTCCGATTCACTGTGACCTGGACCTGCCGCACTTCAAGCGCCCCCCATTTGTCTGGAAGCTCAATGAATCCCTCTTGCAGGACACGCTAGGTGTGAAAGATCTACAGGTCTCTATCACAGACTTTCAGGACCATCACAGGGTCGACCCAACTTCTCCCCAGACCTGATGGGAGGCATTGAAGTCCGTCATGCGTGGGGTCCTGATGAAGCTGGGGGGTGGGGCGGCGAACTTATAAACGTGAAGCATTGGCAAGCTTTCATCGTTAATGACTGTACTCCACCATGCAGAGACTGCTCATAAGGCCTCGGGATCTGAGTCTGATCTGAGAGTCTTGCTTCAAGTCCGCCACGATGTGTTGTGCGTCATGGAGCGGCAACACAAGCTGGTCGGCAGGGGCGTGAGGCAAGGTTTTTACGAATGGAGCAACAAGCCGGGTAGATACTTATGCTCGGGCACTAAGGGGAAAAAAGAGCATCCCTGTTCGTCCCCAGATCAAAATAGCCAGAGGGTATAACTGGTATATTCTAACTGGGAATTTAACAGTATTCCAAGAATACTATTCGGAATCTCTACAATCTCCTAGGCAGCTCAGGGAACCGATAGTGCGGAATCTTTCATCAGACACTGCAGGACTATCTAATGCGACAGCTCACCCGGCCCTGCCGTCAGAGGTCGCAAACTCTCTGGTACTCCTTTTTCTCTTAGGGGAGCTCAAGACAGCTATTGCCTCAATGCCGACAGGTAAAAATCCAGGTCGGTTGGCTTTAAGGCAAAGATCTATAAAGTCTTACAGGAAGGACTAGCCCTCCTCTCTTGCTCAACTTTAATTCGGTTTCCCATTCACTTCCTTTTGTCCCGGATTCATCACAAAGCCACAGTCGGTCATCACTAAAGAAGGGTAAGATCAAGCCCCGGTTAGAACTATCGGCCCAATTTCGTTAATTAATACCGTCGTAAATATTTTTTGCTCAAACTCTTTGCCCTGCGTATTGTATATCACATAATAGGTATACGTATTCATCGTGATTCAAGTCGGCTTTATCCCCAATAGAGAAGCGAGAGATAATACGATCAAATACGTTCACTACTAATTAATCATGCTCGTACGTTAGGATCCCTTGCCAATGTTACTCTCCCTGTGACGCAGAAAAGGCCTTGGAACGGTTGATTGGCTTTTTCTCTCAGGAGTTCTCAACGTTTGGTATTGGCCCGATTCCTTCCATGATAAGATTTGAGCTCTTTGAGTCACCCACAAGCACAGGTTCGGGTTAACAGTTCACTCTCTGCCCCGTTCTCTAATACGCAACGGTACCAGGCTGGGATGCCGCTACCCCCTCTCCTGTAGCCCTAGCCATGGAGCACTTACTTCAGGACATCAGCATGAACACGTCTTTAATGGGTTAAATGTGTGGCAGGTCCGAAGTGTAGTGACTCAGCCTTCGCAGACAGATCTACTATGTACGGTACCTCATGGCTCTCTCCCCTCCGATACGATTCAGGTTCTGCGCTCTTTGGGTCTTTTAGTATTCACAAGTAAATATAGGCCTAAAAGCATGGCTTGAATGGGTAATCTCTCCCAGAGGAGCGGCTCGTTGATGGTCAATTATTCTTTTTCCTGGGCTCCCTCGAATATTAATATCTAGGTGTCATTATGCCTGCAATCCTTGGACAAAATATTTGATCTCAACTTTTCCAACCCATTTTCAACTCAATGCGGGTCGACTCTCCAGTGGAAAATTTAAGATTTTCCTGGATGGGGCGAATCAACATAGTTAAGATGATACATTTTTTTCCCTTTCCACTGGTTGCTGTTCCTTTTCCAGCCCATACCGGTTCTTCCTTCTAAGTCCTTTCTTTCGTCTATGCATTGTATTACTCAGCAGTTCGTCTGACGCGCGCTAGATCCAAGGATTTCTAGAACCATACTTGATTGAAGACTAAAGAGGATGGGAGGGCTTTCAACTCGATCTTGCTGGCTTTTTATTTAGCGCTTTCAGCAGTCAGAATACTAGATAGCTTCCATAACTCCCATTCTAAGTCCTGGGTCCAAATTGAAACTGAGATATATGGGTCCCCTACAGCGGCAGCCCCCTGGTTGCCCCCTCTGTGGCTCCCCAAAAAGCAATTGACATCTCTTCCTCTCATCACACAGACAATTGTATGAATAATTAGATCTTTCCCCTCCTCTATGTCCATCCTGAAGTCAGGAGGTCCTCTTACCCCACTCACTGGTAAGCCGGGATTCCCGAGCGTTGAGTTACTGCAATGACTGGGGCTGGGAGGGGAGTGTGGATTTGGGATTTTCAAGGAATTATTTGGGGCAGACGGTCAAATCGTATCCTGCAACTGAGGGATGAGATTGGGTGCCCCAGATTCTCGAGATTACATCATTATCAGCTCCTCAGTCTGTGTTCGGCCTACAGAGGACCTGGCAATCACCAGTGCTCTTTCTACCTTCGAAAATTGGGGTTGCAACACCCAGTTCACCACTCATTTGTTGTCTAGGACTATATGGGCTTGCTTGACACAGCAGGGACATCAGCTAAGCATGCTTTAATTGGTGTGGAGGGGGAAATCTCCAGGAAGCTCTTATGAGGCCGAATGGGCGCAAGTGATGTCACTGACCCGTAGGACACTCAGTGTCATAAGAATACAAAGAATTAAACTATAAGTTTTTCATGATGGTATTTAGAGTCCCTCGCTCTGCACGACTTTTTTTCCCTTTCTGTTTCAAAACCTGTGGTTGGAGGTTAAATAGTGAGGTGGGCACGTGTTGAATCATAGGTGGAAGTGCCTCACCTCCAGGCTTTTTGGGCAGGGTTATCCACATATTGACTTGATATAGTTGTAAAGTTGACTAATGACCATTCTGTCCTTACTCTTTATGCTATCTCCATCGAGTCCCCTCGCTCCATCAAAGGCAGACTAATCAATCTTATGCTGACGTGCTATGGATGTTTTACCTAGGCTATGGGATGTACCCCAACTTCTCTTTTATATTTGGTTTTGGTTCGTGGAGATAACAGAAACTGCAGTTTGGGAGGTGGATTTGGTGCAATTGATGGGGGTCGGGGAGTTGTTTATAAAGATATGGGACGACTGGTTCAATTTTGTGAGACTTACACCTGTTATATTACCAAATTTCGCTCGCATGTACATTTCCCACTCAGTGTTGGCGAATGTGATATGTGGGGGTGGCGGAGCTCCTGATCCGTCTGGCTGTTCCCGTTTTACCCTGAGGTTTTCTTTTTTTTTTTGTTAACACTATTTTTATTAAATTTTACAATAACAAAAACATATAATAACTGTCCATTAGATGAAATACTACTTGTACACAAAGAAATAATATAAGGCATTCATTAGTACACGATAGAAAAGTACTAAGCAATGAAAGTACAAAAATAGCACTAATGACATACTTTGGTATCATAATAATAAGAATGAAGCAAAAGAAGTCTCCATCTTCACTAAAGAAAAAAAAAAAAATAATAAAAAAGTAACCCCCCTCCACAAAAAAAAACCAACCCCAAAACAACACAGAACCTTGGTACCCCTAGGCAGTTATGTATAAGAGACATAATCACAAACACCTATGTAATCAAGTAAGGTCTGGAATAAAAGGTGAAAACAAATACTGTGGTGATACAATGCTGCGAGATCACCACACGGCCCCCGTCCCCCAAAGCCCAAGGGAGAGAAATAGATAGAGGACAAATTCGCCCCCAACTCTGACGCACAGTTACCCAGGGAGTATCCAGGGTGTGGTGTCAGGATATGGCTGAGGTAAAGCTCCCATGTTATGGGATACAGACATCCAAAGCCCCCAGAGTGCCTGCTAGTCGAGAGGAGAGATACCAGGAGGTGTAGACAAAAGGCTGCATGATCTCCTTGATCTCCTGGGGGGTGTAAAAGTTACCTATGAACTCCTGCCATTTCTTGAAAAATTTAGAGCATTGGGTTTCCTTAGTCCTGATAATGTCGATTCTGTCCATTTCCAGATAATGTTTTACCACCTGGATCACTTCCTGCAATGTAGGGACAGTTGGTTCCAACCATTTGGCCAGGAGGCTTCTTTTAGCCGCTAATAAAAATATGTGCAGAATTGGGTTGTTTCCTAAAATGTTGTGGTAAATTATGGAACAGGAGCTGTGTTGGCTCTAAAGTTAAATGACACCGAAGCTTAAGATTCAGAGTTTGTATGACTGTCTCCCAGAACTTCATGGTTTCCACACAGGTCCATATACTATGGACAAAATCTGTGCGGGGGGTGCCACACTTGGGGCAGGACGTCAAACGGTCTGGAGAAGCTGGATGGGGGGGAATATTAAAGCCGTAAATTGCAGAATAGGCAATTCTAAAGAACGTGTCCCTCCACTTCTCATTAACTATATATTTATGGATCTTCAGCCATCCCTGGAGAATTGTATCAGAGATCTCCTGGTTAGGGTAGACCTTCTCCCACTTAGCAAAAAATCCTGCAAGGCCCCTCGTCCTCTGAACCCCTATGAAGACCAGCATATAGAGCTGATAGAGAGTGGTCTGTTGAAGAAGTAGGGCCGATAACATTATCAAAAGCATTCAACTTAAAATGCGACGGCTTCATGTCAAATTTTTCTTTTTTAAGGTTTGATGGTCACTCCATGTGCAGGTCTCTTAGTACCACCAGAGGTACGGTGGAGGTTTTCGTGGTGACCCTGCATAATACGGGCCTGACAGGATTGGGGATCCTTGCATTCCTGGATTGGAACATGACATCATCCAACCTTGCTCTCCTCCCTCCTTTCAGCTCCCCGGCTTTGTCTCTGCTCCTGTTCCCTCTTTCAATGGGAGAGTGGAAGATTTGGGGCATCTCATGAACAACTCCATCTATCTGTACCACTCTATACTCCAAGTGATAACTTCGACTGTAAATAGCACATTCTCAATTACAGCTATCTGTTATCTGTTCCGGCCACTTTTTAAGATTGTCATCTGCATATCACGATTAGCATTGTTATATCTGAAAAACTTCAGTTCTTTAATGACTGTCATCTATTTTTATTCTACATCATTTGAGCTGTTTTTATTATGTATCTCTCTGTCTTGAGTGTTCCTATTGCATAATGGTTTGTGCCTTCTGTTCTTTCTGTCTCAATTTACCTTGGTTTTTGATTGAAAAAAAAAGATGAGCTTTCTAATGGTGTTATTCATATTACCATAGACTATACTGGGGAACCGCAAAAAAAATCTAAGTGGGGCAAAATGTGAAAAAAACGTACTTGTGCAGTGTTTGCGGGTGTTTTGCTTTAACAGTGTTCAATCTTCTCTAAAAAATGTTGTGTTCTCTATAGTCTACAGGTTCATACGCATCCGCCAATACCAAACATGTACCAATACCAATACCAAACAGGTTTTCCTTATGTTTTGGTACCATAAAAAAATTCCAAACATTTTCTATTTTAGAAATTTTTGCCGCGGCGCCATTTTGTGCGACCAATAACTTTTTTGTAAAAACACCTATGGACTTGAGTGAGGGGCATTTTTTGCAGGCCGAAGTGCACTTTTTATTGCTACCAGTTTGGAATATGTGGGACTTCTTTGGTTATATTTATTCCAATTTTTAGGTGAGGTGAAATGACCAAAAAAACCTCCGCAATTTTGGCGTTTGGATTTTTTTGTTCTTCGGTGTTCAGCGTACAGGAGAAATTATGTTATATTTTAATAAATTAGACTTTTTCAATCGCAGCGATACCAAATATGTGTAACTTTTTTATTATTTTATTTTTTTATTTGTAAAATAGCAAAAGGGGGTGATTTGAACTTTTTATATCTTTTTTTTTTACAATTTAAAATTTTTTTTTTACTTTAACTTTGATACCCCCTAGGGCACTTCACCATTAGGGGACGCGATCATTTATACAGGCTAATGCGTTGTATAGACAATGCATTAGGGTGTACAAAGATGGCGGCTTTACTACTTCCTGCCTGGGGCAAGAAGTAGTAAAACAGAAAACATGGCGGTGATGGAAGACTTCACAAGGCTTCTGGCTGCCATATTAAATGATCGGGAGCCCGCACCTTCGCCATGGGCGCCCTCATCGAAGTGAGGAATAGTGCACTGTTTCTCATTGAATTAGACACTGCAGCTATCTTTGCCATGATATCTAAGGGGTTTAACAGCGCTGGATGGCACCAGTTCCCTTCCAATTAGCAATTAGCAGCTAACACCTGGCAGCTATGTAGCAGGATCGCGCTGCCATCCTGCTACACAGCCCCCTACCGCCACCTGGACGTACCCATACATCCAGGTGAATTAAAATTGTCAGAAACTTAGATAAACAAGCTCTTGTGCTAGAGATGGCAATCACCTAGGAGTAACTCACTATGGTCGGATGACAGCTTGTGGAGCAATCAGAGATGGGAAAGCAGGAAGAGGTGGTCGGTAATGAAGATAAACTTGTGTACACCAGCAATAGGTAAAATCTCCTTTATCTCCTAAACAAAGCTAAATCAAAACAGCAATATATTTGGTAATCATCTTTATTTACCTTTATGTACATGTTAAAAGGCAATCATGGTGAGAAAAACCTTTAATGATTTCCGTGTCACGTGTCTGATCAAATACACATGTACTTTATTTTGTTAGTATATGGTGCCAAAGAAAATCTTTGTGATAGACTTGAATGGCAGAATTTATTTTCTTATGTTACTTGCAGAAAAAAAAGCTTTTTGCTTTTTTTATTATTTTTATTTATTTTAAAGCCCCTTTAATTTCCCGGGCATTGTACATAGAACAGGGGTTTACATACATAACATAAGACCAAACAAAATACAGTTATAACAATCAATAACTACAGCGGGAGAGAGGACCCTGCCCACAAGGCTTTACAATTTACAAAGAAGGAGGAAGGAGACAGAAGGTGAGCAATGGTTGTTTCTGGGTGGTGTAGCAGGTGTATTGTAAGGTGGGGGCTCCTAAAGAGATGAGTTTAGAAGGTTTTGATGCTAGAGGAGAGTCTGATGCGTTGTGGTAGTGAGGTCCAGAGTGATGGGGAAGCACAGGGGAAATCTTACATACAGTTGTATAAGGAGCTGACGCGGGGAGAGAAGAAAAGAAGACTCTATGAGGAGCGGAGGTTGTGTGAGGGCAGATATCTGGAGATTAAGGCAGAGATGTTTGGAGGGGAGAGGTTATAGAGAGCCTTGCATGTCAGTTAGTAGTTTGAACTGAATTCGTTGGTCGATGGGTATCCATTTTATGCACATATCCAGGGACCTACCGTACTTCGATTTGGCAGAAAATATGTTGATGGGCCCCTCTCTCTATTGACCTGTAACTTAAAAGGCACTTACAGTAGTTAAGTTCAAAATACTAATTTCAGACTCTAAAAGTCAATAGTTTAGCTAACATTACTCTGTCCTCCTAAAGGTATCGTCTCTCCTACTTCACCCTCCTTGGTTACAGTGGTTCCTGATGTTGTCTTGTCCACAGCATCAGAAAAAAGTGGCTAGTTACTTCTTATTAGGAACACACTTAGTAAGAGGTTCCTAGTTTCATCCAGTTAAGTAGGACCACACTGCTCTTCAGATATTAAAGATTTCTATTCCAAATTAGAGAACTTAAAGCAGTGGTTCTCAACCTTTCTAATGCCGTGACCCCCAAAAAAGGTTTTCCCCATGTTTGGGTGACCCCAAAACCAAAAAAATTTTGATGGCTACTTCAAAAAATGTAATTTTTGGAAAGGGGGTTTTCATATATGTGAGCCTTGGCGGTACCTTCTGTCAACTACAATAAAGGTACCATCAGAACGTTACATAGATGTACCTTTACAGGGGGGCCTGTGAGTGGTACATGGGGGGTTACATATGGTGACGCCTTGGCGGTACCCCTACATGCCCATAATTAAAGGGCGCTCAGAAAGTTCTAGATGTTCCTTATAAGGGGGGCCTGGAGGGTACTGGGGGGTTACATATGTGTGAGCCTCTGGCGGACCCCTTACATCCCCCAATACATATAAAGGTATCGCTAAAAAACCCGTTACATAGATGTTACCTTATACAGGGGGCCGTGGTGGTACATGGGGGGTTACATATATGTGCAGCCTCTGAGCGGTACCTCTACATGTCACATACATATAAAGGTACCACTCAGAGCTGTTACATAGATGTAACCTTATACAGGGGGGCCTGTGAGTGGTACATGGGAGGTTACATATGTGTGACGCCTCTGAGCGGTACCTCTACATGTCACATACATATAAAGGTATCGCTCAGAACCGTTACATAGATGTAACCTTATACAGGGGGGACGTGAGTGGTACATGAGGGGTTACATATGTGTGACGCCTCTGAGCGGTACCTATACATGTCACATACATATAAAGGTATCGCTCAGAACCGTTACATAGATGTAACCTTATACAGGGGGGCCTGTGAGTGGTACATGAGGGGTTACATATGTGTGACGCCTCTGAGCGGTACCTATACATGTCACATACATATAAAGGTACCACTCAGAGCCGTTACATAGATATAACCTTGTCCGGGGGAGGGGGGGGGAGAGTTGGGAAGGGGGAGGTTGTGATTGGCACATGAGGGGTTACATATGTGACCCCTCATGTGCCACTCACAGCCCACCTGTGTATATCATGTAATGTCTGTGTGTGGTACAAGTAACAGGTTAATAACATATTACTTTTACCACATACAGACATTACATGATGCAATGGATGTGTGTGTGTGTTTTACACTAAATTACCTTGCAGACAGGAACAGCCTTGCCGTACAGTATCAGCGTTCTCTCTGCACTGAGTACGGCACGGCTGTTCCTGATGCTTGGTACGTAGTGTGGGTGCGTGATGCTGCGCGCTTTCAGCGTCCTGCACGCACCGCCCACAAGGACGGCGGGACGTAAGTCCATGCTCGCCGCAGCGCCGCTCACAGGAGCGGCTCACTGAGCCACCAATGCTGCGAGTAACGGCGCCCACTGCTCCCCCTCCCCTCAGTAATTCAAATGGCTCCGCCGCTGCGCCTCCTCCCTGCAGCTGCTTACATAGTGCGCGCCCACAGCGCTCCTCCGCAAGTCCGCAGCACCCAGCTCTCTGTCCTGACGCGCCCCCCGCAGCTCTCCGGCCGGCCGGCGACCCTGTGTTTTGGTCGTTCGACCCCCGCCGGGGTCGCGACCCACAGGTTGAGAACCGCTGCTCCAAAGCATGTTTCATTGTAACTCTGTGTCATGTCATTCATCTGCTACTTCTTTTGTAAATGTATAAATAACAACTTTATGTTGCCATTGCCCTGCCAATAGTGCAGGTCCTTATATTCCAGAGTCAGGTGGTGGATCCTCTGAGATTTGGTGTAGAACCCTTGCTGAGGAGTCTAAAGAGCCCCCTGGGCTTTACCCTTTAAGGGTATGTTCACACGGCGTCTTATGTCCGTGTGAACATACTTTTTAGCGATGCGTGTATGAGTCCGTCTAAAGAATTCTTGGAGCGGAGCCGAAAGACGGATCGGCCAGACACGATGCAAACACGATGCGTGTTTCTCATTGCTGGCAGTGTTAAACACAC
Source organism: Phyllomedusa bahiana (assembly GCA_025379985.1). NCBI lineage: Eukaryota > Metazoa > Chordata > Amphibia > Anura > Hylidae > Phyllomedusa > Phyllomedusa bahiana. The sequence goes on along the minus strand of JAODAL010028434.1, from coordinate 39,810 downwards.
TGCTAATTGTCAGATGCGTGTCTGGGTCCATTCAGAAGGACCCAGACACGCATCACAAAAACGTTTGTTCACACGGACATAAGACGCTGTGTGAACATACCCTAACACCTTGCATAAGGGATCTGTACTTCACTGCAGGGGACTTTAAGGCCTCGTTTACACGGCTTATTTGTTCACGGATTGGCGCCGTACTCCGCGGCGGATTTGCGCTGCAGTACGGCGCCAATCCGTCGCAGTAATTACGGTAATCCACAGCTCTCATAGAGAACAGTGGATACCGCCGCTTCTACCCGCTCGGCGAATCCGCCGGGTGGGGAGAAAGTGACATGCACATTATTTACGGCGCAATACGCGCCGTGGATAATGCAAGTCTATGGGGCCGGGGAGCGGCGCTCCGGCCCCGCCCCGTCCCGCCCCTTATTCACGCCGGATTTGCGAGCGCAACCCGGCTCACAAATCCGCCGTGAATAAGCCGTGTGAACACGGCCTAAGGTTGGTACCCCTGACGTGGTAAGTCGCAATTGATGTGCAGACATGGTACCGGAGGCATAAAAAGAGAAGAAGAAGGTCAGAGCAGAAGGTCAGAGCAGGCAGAGTTCAATCATAAGTAACAGGTAGAAGGTCAGAGCAGGTGGAGTTCAATCATAGGTAACAGGTAGAAGTCAGAGCAGGTGGAGTTCAATCATAGGTAGAAGGCAGAAGGTCAGAGCAGGTGGAGTTCAATCATAAGTAACAGGTAGAAGGTCAGAGCAGGTGGAGTTCAATCATAGTTAGGTCACAGGTAAAAGGTCAGAGCAGGTGGAGTTCAATCATAGGTAAAAGGCAGAAGGTCAGAGCAGGTGGAGTTCAATCATAGGTAACAGGCAGAAGGTCAGAGCAGGTGGAGTTCAATCATAGGTAGAAGGCAGAAGGTCAGAGCAGGCAGAGTTCAAATATAGATAACAGGAAGAAGGTCAGAGAAGGCAGAGTTCAATCATAAGTAACAGGCAGAAGGTCAGAGCGGGTGGAGTTCAATTATAGGTAACAGGCAGAAGGTCAGAGCGGGTGGAGTTCAAATATAGATAACAGGCAGAAGGTCAGAGCGGGTGGAGTTCAATTATAGGTAACAGGCAGAAGGTCAGAGCAGGTGGAGTTCAATCATAGGTAACAGGCAGAAGGTCAGAGCAGGTGGAGTTCAATCATAGGTAACAGGCAGAAGGTCAGAGCAGGTGGAGTTCAATCATAGGTAGAAGGCAGAAGGTCAGAGCAGGCAGAGTTCAAATATAGATAACAGGAAGAAGGTCAGAGAAGGCAGAGTTCAATCATAAGTAACAGGCAGAAGGTCAGAGCGGGTGGAGTTCAATTATAGGTAACAGGCAGAAGGTCAGAGCGGGTGGAGTTCAATCATAAGTAACAGGCAGAAGGTCAGAGCGGGTGGAGTTCAATTATAGGTAACAGGCAGAAGGTCAGAGCAGGTGGAGTTCAATCATAGGTAACAGGCAGAAGGTCAGAGCAGGTGGAGTTCAATCATAGGTAGAAGGCAGAAGGTCAGAGCAGGCAGAGTTCAAATATAGATAACAGGAAGAAGGTCAGAGAAGGCAGAGTTCAATCATAAGTAACAGGCAGAAGGTCAGAGCGGGTGGAGTTCAATCATAAGTAACAGGCAGAAGGTCAGAGCGGGTGGAGTTCAATTATAGGTAACAGGCAGAAGGTCAGAGCAGGTGGAGTTCAATCATAGTTAGGTCACAGGCAGAAGGTCAAAGGGCCAAATACTATAAGATGGTCTGGTCTTGTGATACCTCCTGGCATCGTGGTCAAGGTGGGCGAAAAAAAGTGTAGAGCCAATACCACAAGTCTGGCTCAGGCAACACCTTTACCCTGGTCTGGCTGTTCTTCTGCAGGTCATACATACAGGGCAGTGTAGAGCCAATACCACAAGTCTGGCTCAGGCACCACCTTTACCCTGGTCTGGCTGTTCTTCTGCAGGTCAGACATACAGGGCAGTGTAGAGCCAATACCACAAGTCTGGCTCAGGCACCACCTTTACCCTGGTCTGTTCTCCTGCAGGTCATACATACAGGGCAGTGTAGAGCCAATACCACAAGTCTGGCTCAGGCACCACCTATACCCTGGTCTGTTCTTCTGCAGGCCATACATACAGGGCAGTGTAGAGACAATACCACAAGTCTGGCTCAGGCACCTTTACCCTGGTCTGGTCTGTTCTTCTGCAGGTCATACATACAGGAGCAGTGTAGAGCCAATACCACAAGTCTGGCTCAGGCACCACCTTTACCCTGGTCTGGCTGTTCTTCTGCAGGTCATACATACAGACGCAGTGTAGAGCCAATACCACAAGTCTGGCTCAGGCACCACCTTTACCCTGGTCTGACTGTTCTTCTGCAGGTCATACATACAGGGCAGTGCAGAGCCAATACCACAAGTCTGGCTCAGGTACCACTTTACCCTGGTCTGTTCTCCTGCAGGTCATACATTACAGGCGCAGTGTAGAGCCAATACCACAAGTCTGGCTCAGGCACCACCTTTACCCTGGTCTGGCTGTTCTTCTGCAGCTCATACATACAGGGCAGTGTAGAGCCAATACCACAAGTCTGGCTCAGGCACCACCTTTACCCTGGTCTGGCTGTTCTTCTGCAGGTCATACATACAGGACAGTGTAGAGCCAATACCACAAGTCTGGCTCAGGCACCACCTTTACCCTGGTCTGGCTGTTCTTCTACAGGTCATACATACAGGCACAGTGTAGAGCCAATACCACAAGTCTGGCTCAGGCACCACCTTTACCCTGGTCTGGCTGTTCTTCTGCAGGTCATACATACAGGGCAGTGTAGAGCCAATACCACAAGTCTGGCTCAGGCACCACCTTTACCCTGGTCTGTTCTCCTGCAGGTCATACATACAGGCGCAGTGTAGAGCCAATACCACAAGTCTGGCTCAGGCACCACCTTTACCCTGGTCTGGCTGTTCTTCTGCAGGTCATACATACAGGGCAGTGTAGAGCCAATAGCACAAGTCTGGCTCAGGCACCACCTTTACCCTGGTCTGGCTGTTCTTCTGCAGGTCATACATACAGGCACAGTGTAGAGCCAATACCACAAGTCTGGCTCAGGCACCACCTTTACCCTGGTCTGTTCTTCTGCAGGTCATACATACAGGCACAGTGTAGAGCCAATACCACAAGTCTGGCTCAGGCACCACCTTTACCCTGGTCTGGCTGTTCTTCTGCAGGTCATATATACAGGGCAGTGTAGAGCCAATACCACAAGTCTGGCTCAGGCACCACCTTTACCCTGGTCTGGCTGTTCTTCTGCAGGTCATACATACAGGGCAGTGTAGAGCCAATACCACAAGTCTGGCTCAGGCACCACCTTTACCCTGGTCTGTTCTTCTGCAGGTCATACATACAGGGCAGTGTAGAGCCAATACCACAAGTCTGGCTCAGGTACCACCTTTACCCTGGTCTGTTCTTCTGCAGGTCATACATACAGGTGCAGTGTAGAAGCAATACCACAAGTCTGGCTCAGGCACCACCTTTACCCTGGTCTGTTCTTCTGCAGGTCATACATACAGGGCAGTGTAGAGACAATACACAAGTCTGGCTCAGGCACCACCTTTACCCGTGTCTGGCTGTTCTTCTGCAGGTCATACATACAGGGCAGTGTAGAGTCAATACCACAAGTCTGGCTCAGGCACCACCTTTACCCTGGTCTGGCTGTTCTTCTGCAGGTCATACATACAGGACAGTGTAGAGTCAATACCACAAGTCTGGCTCAGGCACCACCTTTACCCTGATCTGGCTGAACTGCAGGTCATAGATACAGGGCAGTGTAGAGCCAATACCACAAGTCTGGCTCAGGCACCACCTTTACCCTGATCTAACTGTTCTAAAATTATGCACCAAAGAATCATAAATTTGTCTAATCCTGTGAATGTGGTGCAATGCCCCCAGAACGCCCCAAATTTTTGGCGCATTAAAAAGTGTTGCTTCTGCGTTTATCATGCCAAAGTTTGGATTGCGACTGTACATATATTTATAGATCAGGTCTACTAAAGCTTTTTGACGTCAGATAACTGGCACATGTCGCCCCTAATTCCCCGCAGCTGTAAGAAGATATATCAGTGGGGATTTTTAAAGAAAAATGTGCCAGAATTGTCACATGCAAAAATTGTTATACATGCAGTGACAAAATTTACTATGCATTTCGAACACTTTTTTAAGCGTGTAGCTTCATCCTAACTTACAGGACGTTAATAATAAAACTCTTCCATTATGCTTTCCCATTTTACACCACTGCAGTAAATGATTACAATGATAATTTCATGTATCTATAACATAGATGATAACTATATCATATAACGGCAGCAATAGAAAGCTTTGATGAATGTTGGTGAAACTGCACGTCTACAGGAAAGTCCCTTCTTTATTTGTCATAGGTGAATTCCACAATGCATTGACTGCAGCCAGTGTATAATCGTTCACTACATGCATCACCTGTTACCGGGCAGACAGTTCCTGTACAGCGTACAAAACATAGAAATTACTAATAGGCATATATGGTTAACCAGGGACTGGTATCTCTAGTGCTACACCGGAAATTAGGGTGCGGCTGTCCAGAAAGTGCGTTGTACCAAACAGGGACATTGAATTGTGTTTGTTAGAAACTGCTTTCTGCGTTAAAAGTTTCCTGATCATGCAATATCAAAGACTGTCCACTAGAGGAGCTGTTCTATCACAAAAAAAAGTTATAATTCGCTCATCTTAGATCTGAGGAAAGAGGAGATAAACATAAGATGGCGTAGGAGAATAGAATTATAGGAACCCATTCACATCACCTTTTCACTCCCTGTTTATGGTATCCCTTTAGAATACTGCAATAATGTATCCCAACGGATACACAGTGGGCTGCAACGGGGCCATGGATTTATATAATTAGATTAATTTGCCCTATTAAATGAATGTGTACATTTTCTGCACTGGACACAAAAGAGTGGTCGACCATACGTTTGTGTCCAGTGCAGAGACTGTACACTTTTGCTAAACAGGGCAAAATTAGTTCAATTAGAACTATGCGTGCTCTATAGAAGTCCATGACCCTGGTGCAGTATGCATCAGGATTCATTTTTACAAGAAAGTAGGAAAGCGGCATCACCAAAGTAAAACAAAATGTGAATGTAATCACCCATGTCTGTACAGACAGCTGTTTGTAAAGACATGAGTGATTACATTCATATTTTTTTTACTTTGGTCTGGCTCTGGAGACTTGCACACCTTTCAAATATTTGTGACCATTTTTGCCTATGTGGGTATGTTCCTTTATTCATACATGTACCAAAAACTCATTTTTATGCTATCCTAACGGATGCCACAAATGGGGTGGAAATATGATGTGAATGGGGCTTAGGATGGCTGGAGATGTGACAGTTGTGTAAATAACTAAGGTAGAAACAATGATCATTATCTGTAAGGATGACTTCACACATCACAGGTTTTTGTGGTGTAAGAGGCACAAACATTTTCATGTACTGTTTCTATAAATGGGCACGTTTTTATAACTGTAGCAAAAAAAACAACAAAAACCTACAGTGAGGAGTTTTTCTTTGTGAAGCTGTAGGTCTACCTTTTTGCTGTCATTTTTTCCATGGTTTTCAGAGTCGACTGCTTCTGTAATAAAGTACTGATGTTTTTCTTGATCATCTGCAGTGAAATAGTTAGCACCCCTATACTCATCCTATGAGGACTATGTTATTCTAGAATGTTTATAGTTAAAGGGAACCTGTCAGCTACTTTATGCTCCCAAACTATGGGCAACGTGAAACAGCTGAAGGTTACCTGGTCCCAACCATATGGCTTTTACCTTGGTGCACAGCATTTCAGGTTAAAACGACCAGTAAAGTTGGGCCAGGCATAGGGAAAAGCTGCCGTCCAGAAGGAGGAGTTCACTACTTCAAGAGAGAGGTGAAGACCTTAAAAATCAAAAACTCATATAAACGGCAAAGTGGTACCAATAAAAACATCAGTTCAACTCCGAAAAAAGCCCTAAAATATTGTTTTACACAAATTTTTTTTTTAAATATATAAATTGGGTATCACCGTAACCATATTGACCCACAGAGTAAAACTAACCTGTCATCTATACTGCACTGTGAGCGCTGTTAAAAACAAAAAAACACTACTAGGATTGTAATATTTTCTTCACCCTGCCTTACAAAAAACGGATTTAAAAGCGATCAAAAATACTTGTCCCCGTAAAAAAAACCTATAAAAACGTCAACTCATCCTGCAAAAAAATCATATATACTCACTGCACCCCTGGATATATTCCTTAAGGGGTGTAGCTTCCAATATGGGGTATTTTTAGGGGTGTTTTTTAAGCTTTAGCACCTTAGGATGTCCATAAACTGTAATGGCGCCTAAAGAAAATCGTAATGAAAATGGGACCCCCCCAAGTCCAGTAGATGCTCCTCCTATTCTGAGGCTTGTGGTTGAGCCAAATAACGCACTAGGCCCACATATGGGATATCTCTGAAAACGGCAAAATTGGGGGAACCGATGCTAGCTTACATTTTCAGTGAATAATTGATACAAATTGAAAATCTGAAAAAAAAAAGTGAAATTTTGAAATTTTACTTTGCTTTAAGTTCTGTGAAACACCTAATGGGGTTAAAGCTTCCAAAATGCTCTTTTAAATACTGTAAGGGGTGCAGTTACTTAGATGGAGTAATTTATGGGGTTTACAGGTCCCTTAAAGCCACGTCAGAACTGGACTGGTCCCTAAAAAAATCTATGTTGCAAATTTTCTTTAACCCCTTAATGACCTTGGACGTATGCATACGTCCTGAGGATCGCGCAAACTCTAAAGGAGAGTTCGTGCGATCGGCACGGTATGTCAGCTGTAATATACAGCTGACATACCGCAGCATCGGCCCCGACCCGAGATCACTCCGGGGGGGGATTAACCCCTTAATTATCGTGATAGGTCGCAAGAATTAAGAGGGACGCTAGAGGAAATTGCTCCTCCTGCGTCTCTGTCGGCGGCAGCAACTGCACGGATCGCTCGATCCGTGCAGCTCCTGTCTTCTGATAGACAGTACGGAAGGCATCGTGACTGACAGTTATTATTATTATTATTATTTATTTTAGGGCGCCATTGATTCCAGGGCGCTGGACATTCAGGGGATTACATACATAACATAAGTCAAACATTTAAAATAGTGACAATCTCTGACTAACAACAGGTACAGAGGGAGAAAGGGCCCGGCCCGCGAAGGCTTACAATCTACAAGGAAGGGGGAAAGAGACAGAAGGTGAGGGGCAGATATGTTTGTGGGGTGTAGTGACAGCGGTGTTATTCTAGGTCATAGGCAATCCTGAAGAGGTGGGTTTTCAGATTGCTTTTGAAGCTGGTGAAAGTTGGGGAGAGTCTGAGGTGTTGGGGGCAGCGAGTTCCAAAGTATGGGGGAGGCACGAGAGAAATCTTGGAGACGGTTGTGTGAGGAGGTGACAAGAGGAGAGTGGAGAAGAAGATCCTGTGAGGAGCGGAGGTTGCGTGAGGGGGAGTATCTGGAGATTAAGGCAGAGATGTATGGAGGGGAGAGGTCATGGAGAGCCTTGTAGGTCAGGGTTAGTAACTTGAAATTAATGCACTGGGCAATGGGTAGCCAGTGTAGGGATTGGCAGAGGGGAGAGGCAGAGGAGTAGCGAGGAGAGAGGTGGATAAGACGGCCAGCAGAGTTGAGAATGGATTGGAGGGGAGCGAGAGTGCTGGATGGGAGGCCACAGAGAAGGATGTTGCAGTAGTCGAGGCGGGAGATGACAAGGGTGTGGACAAGCATTTTTGTAGTGACAGGGTTAAGGAATGAGCGGATGCGAGAGATGTTTTTCAGGTGGAGCCGGCAGGTGGAGGTAAGGGTTTGGATTTGGGGTTTGAAGGACAAGGCAGAGTCGAGTGTTATCCCAAGGCAGCGGACTTGCGGCATCGGTGAGAGTGTAGAGCCATTGACTATGATAGAGAGATCAGGTGGAGGGATGGAGTGGGACGGTGGAAAGATAATGAATTCAGTTTTCTCTACATTAAGTTTTAGAAGATGGGAGGAGAAGAAGGAGGATCTGGAAGACAGGCAGTCTGGGATCCTGGACAGTAGAGCGTTAATGTCTGGGCCGGAGATGTAGAGTTGGGTGTCATCAGCATACAGGTGGTACTGGAAGCCATGTGATGCTATGAGCTGACCCAGACCAAGAGTGTAGATAGAGAAGAGTAGTGGGCCCAGGTCTGACCCCTGGGGGACACCAACAGAGGGAGGGCGAGGGGAGGAGGTGGTGCGAGAGTGAGAGACACTGAAAGTCCGATCAGTGAGGTATGAGGAGATCCAAGAAAGGGCTGAGTCCGTGATGCTGAGGGAGAAGAGGATTTTTATGAGGAGTGAGTGGTCGACAGTGTCAAAGGCGGAGGACAGGTCTAAGAGGAGAAGCACAGAGTAGTGACGTGAGACTTTTGCGGTTAATAGGTCATTGGTGACTTTGGTTAGGGCGGTTTCTGTAGAGTGATGGGAAACCAGATTGCAGTGGGTCAAGAAGAGAGTTGGAGGACAGATGGGAGGACAATTGACATGTTGTTCGAGGAGTTTCGAAGCAAATGGAAGCAGTGAGATGGGGCGATAGTTGGACAGAGCGGAGGGGTCAAGAGAAGGTTTCTTCAGGATGGGTGTGATGGTGGCATGCTTAAATGGTGAAGGGACGATGCCAGAGGTTAGTGATAGGTTGAAGAGATGGGTGAGAGCTGGGAGTATAACAGGGCTGAGGTCTGGGATGAGGTGGGATGGGAGTGGATCAAGGTTACAGGTAGTGAGGTTGGATTTGGAGAGTAGAGAGGAGAGCTTGTCATGAGTGACAGTGGAGAAGCAAGTTAGGAGGGAAGTGCATGGTGGTGGCTGTGGAAACTGTGTGGGTAGAGGGGCTGGCGCTGGGGACTGTGCCGGCATGGGTGTGGGTGGTGGGGACAGTGGAGTGATGCTTTCTCTGATGAGGTTGGTCTTGTTTAGAAAGTGGGTGGCAAAGTCATCCGCTGAAAGGAGGGATGGGGGAGGAGGTGCCGGTGGACGGAGAAGCGAGTTGAAGGTTTTGAATAGTTGTCTGGGGTTGTGGGACAGGGAGGATATGACAGTGGTGAAGTAATCCTGTTTGGCTGAGGCGAGTGCAGACTTAAATGTGTGTAGTGATAGTTTGTATGAGGTGAAGTCGGTGGTGGAGCGGGTTTTCTTCCAGTGGCGTTCGGCAATTCTGGAGGCTCGCCTCAGCTGTTTGGTGGAGTCTGTGTGCCAGGGTTGTCTGTTTGTTTTGCGGGTTCTGTTGTGTGTGAGAGGAGCGACCAAGTCAAGAGTGGAGGTGATTGTGTGGTTGTAGAAAGCGGTGGCTGTGTTGGGGTCATCTAACGAGGATATGGTAGAGAGAGATACAAGAGAGTCCGAGAGAGTGCGAGGGTTAAGTTTTTGAAGGTTCCTGCGGGGGTGTACTTGGTGTGAGACAGGAGGAGCAGGTGGGGTGGAGATGGTAGAGAAGGTAAGGAGGTTGTGGTCAGATATAAGGTGTGGAGAGTTAGAGAAGTCAGAGAGGGGACAGAGGCGGGTGAGGACGAGGGGCCAGAGTGTGTCCATCTTTATGAGTTGCTCCAAAAGTCCACTGGGAGAGGCCAAAGGAAGAGGAGAGCGGGGAGGAGTTTTGTGGCAGCGGAGTGGGGTGTGTCGATGGGGAGGTTACAGTCTCCCATTATGATAGTTGGGGTATCAGTGGAAAGAAAGTGGAGAAGCCAGGAGGCGAAGTGATCAAGGAAGGTGGTGGCAGGGCCTGGTGGTCGGTAGACGACTGCCACTTGGAGATTGGAGGGGGAGTAGATGCGGACAGAGTGCACCTCAAAGGAGGGGAGGTGGAGGAAAGGTAATGGCGGAATGGGGGCGAAGGAACAGGTGTCTGACAGGAGAAAGCCAACACCTACACCATGCTTGTTGCCAGGGCGGGGAGCATGGGTAAAGTGGAGGCCACCAAAGGAGAGAGCAGCAGGAGAGACTGTGTCGGAGGGCGTCAGCCAGGTTTCTGTCAGACCAAGGAATGATAAGTTATGTGATATAAAGAGGTCATGTATGTAGGAGAGTTTGTTGCATACAGACCGTGCATTCCAGAGAGCTCCAGAGAGAGAAATAGGAGAAGGAGGGCACAAGGGAATAGGTTTCAAGTTTGCAGGGTTAAAGAGTTTGCAGAAATGGGTCTGTTACCAGCTCGTGAAGCAATAGTTGGAATGTGCTGTGGGGGCCCTGGGTTCGGGGATATGTCCCCTGCAGCTAGGATGAGCAAAAAGAGGGTTAGGAGGGGGGAGTAAGATAGACAGTAAGTATGTTCTGTCTGTTTAGTGAGGAAGGGGTGGATAGTGGGAAACAGGTTGGTGGCAGCAGACAAGTGAGAGGGTAAAATGCTGGGGGAGCTAAAGAGTGCATTGCCCAGCAGAGGGGTGTGGGGATAGGCAATTAGTTTAAGAAAAATGGAGGTGTAGATGATGGAGGACAGGAGAAACATGGTGAGTGACTGTGGCAGGCTGTGAGGCTGTAAGTGGAAGAGAAAAGCATAACAAGCTGTTACCTTTGTCAATCCTTGTTTAATCCTTGTTTAAATTCCGGTTTTAATTCACTGTTCTAGTACTTAGAACATTGGCCGTACTTTGAGCAGTGGCCAGCCATGACCAAGTTGCCATAGGAACCAGTACATAGCAACAAGCTATGTACTGATTCCTATTGAATGAAAGATCTGAAGATTTCTCATTCAAATCCCCTATGGGGAAAAGTAAAAAAAATAATGTGAAAAAGTAAAAAAAGTGAAAAACAAGTAAAACACAAACACGAAAAATAAAATAAAAACACGCATACCGCCCTTTTCCCCTTTACAAACGGCAATCGCCCCAAAAAAGATAAAAAATAAAGTACCCATATTTGGTATCGCCGCGTGCGTAACGACCCACCCTATAAATCTGTCATGCTAATAAACCCGTACGCTGAACGCCGTAAAAAAAACCAAAAAAACAAATCACATAATTAAGATTTTTGTTCATACCGCAGCACATAAAATGGAATAAAAAGTGATCAAAAACTCCTATAAATGCCAAAGTTGTAACACTTAACACGTCGTACGCATACGGAAAAATAAAAAAAAATTATGGCTCTCAGAAGACAGCAATGCATAAATATTGTTTTACACTTTTTTTTTTTTTAAAGTACGTCAACATAAAAAAACTATATAAACAGGATATCACCATAATCGTATCGACCCAAAGAGTAAAGCTAACTTATCACGGATACTGCACGGTGAGCACTGTTAAAAATAAAAATAAAAAACACTACTAGGATTGCAGTAGTTTCTTCACGCTGCCTTCAAAAAATGGATTTAAAAGCGATCAAAAAGCCTTGTCCCCCCAAAAATGATACTAATAAAAGTGTCAACTCATCCCGCAAAAAACAAGCCCCTACACAGCTCCAAACACGGAAAAATTAAAAAGTTATGGCTCTTAGACTATGGCAATGCAAAAACGTGTTTTCCTGGTTGAATAAAAGGGTTTTTATTGTATAAAAGCAGTAAAACACAAAAAAAAAAATACAAATTGGGTATTGCTGTAATCGTATCAAACTGCTGAGTAATGCTAGCATGTCATATATACCGTACAGTGACCGCTATGAAAAATAAAAATAAAAAACACTACCAATATTGCTGTATTTTGTTCAAAACGTCTCACAAAAACCTTACTAAAAAGTGAACATAGCGTCATATGCACCCCATAATGGTACCAATAAAAACATCAACTCATCCCGCAAAAAACAAGCCCATACGCAGCTCTGTACACAGCAAAATAAAAAAGTTGTGGCTGTCAGAATAGGACAACATAAAAACACAATTTTTTATAGACATATTTCTATTGTGTAAAAGTAATAAAACAGAAAAAAAACTATATAAAATTTATATCATTGTAACTGTACCGACCTCCATATTAAAGTTATCCTGTCATTTACACTGCATGGCGAACGTTGTAAAATTGAAACCCAAAAAACAATGACCGAACTACGTTTTTTCCCCCCATTTTCATGGCCCAATGCTAAAAAAAACTATGGAACACCTGTGCATCCAAAATGCACAGTACACCCCTAAATGAGATCCACAGGGGGTTTGAATCCAAATGGGGCCACTTCTGGACTGTTTCACCTGTTCTGCTACTTTGGGGGCTTTGCAAATGCGACATGGCCCCACCAAAATCTGCGTTCCACAAGCCAAATAGCGCTCCCTCCCTTATACGCCCTGCCATGCGCCCAAACAGCCGTTTACACCCACATGTAGGGTATTGCCGAACTTGGAAGAACGTGCGTAACAAAATTTTGGGGTTCTTTTTTCCAGGATTTCATGTAAATATGAAACATTTTAAGCTAAAATTGCAGATTATTGGAAAAAAAATTTTTTTACATTTTCACAGCCTAATGCTAAAAAAAATTTGTGAATCACCTGTGGGGTCTATATACTCACTGCACCCCTGGATATATTTCTTAAGAGGTGTAGTTTCCAATATGGGGTCTTTTTAGGGGTGTTTATTAAGTTTTAGCACCTTAGGGTGTCCTCAAACCTGAAATGGCACCTAAATAAATCGTTATTGAAAATGAACCGACCAGAGTCCAGTAGGTGCTCCTCCTATTCTGGGGCTTATGGTTGAGCCAAATAATGCACTAGGGCCACATATGGAATACCTCTAAAAACGGCAGACCTGGGGGAATTGATATTAATGTTGCATTTACCTAGTCACATTTACCGTATTCCAGTGAATAATGGATAAATATTAAAAATTTGCAAAAATAGTGAAATTTTGAAATTTCACCTCCACTTTGCTTTAATTTCTGTGAAATACCTAAAGGGTTAACAAACTTCCTAAACACTGTTGTAAATACTTCAAGGAGTCTAGTTTCTTAGATGGAGTCATTTATGGGGGTATCTAACATACAGGCCCTTCAAAGCCACGTCAGAACTGGACTGGTCCCTAAAAAAATTATATTGCAAATTTTCTTGAAAATGTGAGAAATTACTACTAAATTTCTAAGCCCTCTAATGTCGTAAAAAAAAAAAAAACATTTAAAAATTGATGCCAACCTATAGTAGACATATGGTAGATGCTAGTTATAAACTATTTTGCGGTGAATAATTATATGTCTTGCACGCAGAAATTTTGGAACTTTCAAAATGACAAATTTTTCCAAATTTTCATGATATTTTTTACAAACAAGCAAGGATTGTATGGATCAAAATTTCTTACTAACGTAAAGCACAAGGTATCACGAGAAAAGAGTCTCTGAATTACATGGATTGGTAAAAGGGTGAAAAAGTTATTCTTACATAAAGTGACACATGCCAGATTTCAAAAACAGGGCTGTGTCAGGAAGGTAAAAAAAGGCTGGGTCCTTAAGGCCTCGTTCACACGGCTTATTTCGCCGCGTATTTGCCGACGGATTGACGATCGTCAATCCGTCGGCAAATCAGTCAGAAATAAGTCACAGCCTATTTTCTGTTGATTTCAATAGAAAATACGGCTCGTCGTTCACACGACGCGTAGTTCCGTTCCGGATTGCCGCCGCGGATTGACGACGGCAATCCGGACGGAAAAACAATGTGCATGTCAATTATTTACGGACGGATTCACCACCTACAATGAATGGAGATGGTGAATCCATCGGGAAATCAGTTACAAATACGTGCCACACTTAGTGGCACTTATTTGCAACTGATTTTCAACTGAGTTCGGAACGGATTTACGATCGGCAATCCGATGTAAATACGTTCTGAAATAAGCCGTGAGAACATAGCCTAAGGGGTTAAATTTAAAGTGGCGGTAGTGGGCCACAGAGAAGCAAGGTAATATGCAGACAAAAGCAATGCACAAAGGGACCGTGTTTGCATACAAGGAACAATTCCAACATTTGAGTGTATATGAGACATGTCAACTAGAAAAAAAGAGTATACAGCAAAGAGAATTCAAAAAAGCATATTAAGTGAACTTGCATATTGTAATCTTGCGGTCAATTATTCGACAAAGACATGACACACAAGGAAAGGAAGGGGTGTGGATACATATAGTTGAGGGAGTAACACTCCCTTAAGAGAAAAGCATTGGTATGGCTATCATGACAGGTGCGGCTGGGTTACTGGTAGTGAATAATGACAAAAGTGTCCCATAATTTCCATGTGTCGCCAAATCTTTCGAGGCTATCCTCCAATAGAGCTGTCAGGTAATCCATTTCTCGGATATCTTTAATCCAGGTTATGAGATGGGCAAGTAATGGAGGGTCGCTCCTTTTCCAGTACCGGGCTATAAGGCATTTAACTGCTGTTAAGAGGTGTAGCAACATCCTTAGTTGATTATGGGAAAATTTATTGGGGGGATATTTAAAAGAAACATAGGAACCTTAATTAGTTCACACTGAGAGGGTTAATACTGGAGAACATGTTAACAATCAGCCAGTGGGGCGAGCATAACCCAGATCACGTTGATTGCTCCCTGTTCAGACTGTTGTCACAGGAAAGTCACTTCTCTTGTTTATGAACTGGGGGAGGAGCATCATGAGTAATACAACAGCCAATGAAAATTCAGATTGCACAGTGCATCAGCTGTTACTAGGCAGATGTTGTCATCAAACGTTAGCGAGATTGTGGTGACTTGTCAGATGAAGTTATTTGCAAGTTTCCTCTCAGGAGGAGGCAGCACAGGCTCATATATTATAGATTTGTGGAGAAGTTTAGTCAGTAAAAACACAATTTTATTGATCTCAGTACAATAGAGGTGAATAAAGCACATGTTTGAGAAGCAATTAAGTGCTGTACTGTCTGTACTCTCCAACATTTAGAGTAAGGGTGTCAGACACATTTTCCCCGAGGGCCACATCAGCATTATGGTTAGCATCAAAGAGCTGGATGTTGCTGTAAGACTTTATACAACGTAACTGCCTGAGTCTCTATTGCTGTGCTGTGACATAAAATGAAGTTGAAGATTCCACAGAACTTGCTTTTGACCCCTGTGTTACGTTGAGAAACAAAATGGAGGCAGATTTGTTTTAGAAACTAAAAATAAGCAGCAATCAAGCCACAGAAATGTTTTTAGATACAACTTTTTGGTGACTCTCAAGGACACATGTGTCATACTCAAGCCGCATGTTATTTTATGTGGCCCGTTTTATGCCAGCAGGGATGGACAAGGTCCGAACACAAAAGGACCGTCTCTCCATTTTATCCAGATATTGTTTTATACACTTTGCAGAAGGAGTGGGCACCATCTTGAATTTGTAACTCCAGCGTGTAATGCATATTTCATTTTCTCATTGACTTCTAACTAGTGTTGAGCGATTATTATCGACAAAGTTGAAATCGGCACAGTTTTTATGTTGATCGAAATTTTTAGATCATGCGATAATTTAGGTTAAAATCTGTGCATCATCTATTAAGATCGCGCCATTTTCGGCGCTTCCTGTCATTTTGGCGGCCAGCAAATCCGCTTACAGAATAGAGCAGGGTGAGATGTGTGTGCGACGTCATGACTGGGATGTGTATGGTTGCGATTGGCTGGAAAAATCACATGACCTCGTTTTACATAGAACAGCCCTTCCTGTTCATGATCAGTGTCTCTCAGCGTCTCATAGCAGTAGGACGTGCGCTCTGCCTGTGTCCAAACAGCTCAGCGAAATTATTCTATTTCTTCACAGAGAAAGCTCTACTGTTAGCTGTGATCCTTACAACTTAGATCAGAGATTGGAAGATTTTATGTAGTTAGGTAGAGAATTTTAAAGGAGCATCTACCGCTGTAAAGTCATGGGGCGGAGCAGGAGGGGGGGGGCCCATGGGCGAACACAAACAAGCTCAATAAAGAATACTGGATGTAGTTCTCCCAGACTTAGTGTAGACATTGCACTGCAATAGGTTTCTTATTAACAGTTTTCTATTGAAATATTTCCTGGATATTGGGCAGCCTGAACTTATATTAGGATACACATCTTTTCTAGTAACTGCAGGTCTCTTTGTTAGGTGCAAAACTCCACTTTTATTATCAGTATACATTTCAGATAGGTGTTCTTTTTCAATTTTGCCCATTCCAGCTTTGTTGATATAGCCACCTGGCAATTAAATTTGAATCCAGCAATTTTGTAGTCAGCACAGGGTGATAGGTGCCAAAAATACCTTTTATTATCCGAATACATTTCAGATACGTGTTTTTTCACTTTGGCGCAGTACAGCTTTGTTCATTGAGGCACCTTGCACTTAAATGTGAATACAGCAATTAGTAGTCATCACAGGTGAATTGAAAGGTGCCAAAAATACCTTTTATTATCCGAATACATTTCAGATACGTGTTTTTTCACTTTGGCGCACTACAGCTTTGTTCATTGAGGCACCTTGCACTTAAATGTGAATACAGCAATTTTGTAGTCACCACAGGTGAATTGAAAGGTGCCAAAAATACCTTTATTATCCGAATACATTTCAGATACGTGTTTTTTCACTTTGGCGCACTACAGCTTTGTTGATAGATCTACTTTGCAGTTAAATGTGAATACAGCAATTTTGTAGTCACCACAGGTGAATTGAAAGGTGCCAAAAATACCTTTTATTATCCGAATACATTTCAGATACGTGTTTTTTCACTTTGGCGCAGGCCAGCTTTGTTGATAGATCTACTTTGCAGTTAAATTTGAATACAGCAATTTTGTAGTCACCACAGGTGAATGGATAGGTGCCAAAAAATACCTTTTATTATCCGAATACATTACAGATACGTGTTTTTTGCACTTTTGCCCAGTCCAGATTTGTTGATAGATCTACTTTGCAGTTAAATTTGAATACAGCAATTTTGTAGTCACCACAGGTGAATTGATAGGTGCCAAAAAATACCTTTTATTATCCGAATACATTACAGATACGTGTTTTTTCACTTTGGCGCACTACAGCTTTGTTCATTGAGGCACCTTGCACTTAAATGTGAATACAGCAATTTTGTAGTCACCACAGGTGAATTGAAAGGTGCCAAAAATACCTTTTATTATCTGAATACATTTCAGATACGTGTTTTTTTCACTTTGGCGCAGGCCAGCTTTGTTGATAGATCTACTTTGCAGTTAAATGTGAATACAGCAATTTTGTTAAACACAGTGCGCTTGTCCGCGATGCAGGCAGGACGCTGTATGCTGAAAATAAAGAAGAGCGCCGATCGGGTCCTGGGTATAGTAATAACAAATAGACTGTATCAAAAAGGTGCTCACCTTTTTGAGCTGTACTGATATACCGGTACAGCTCGTTTTAGCGCTGTGTCTCTTTGAAAGAGACTATTAAGCCGCGGCAGCTCCGGTCCCGCTTCCCGCCTCCGGTCCACGAGGACGCCGAGGGTTATGATCAGGAACGATGTAGAATTAGACTCCAACCCGAGGGTTTGTTCAGAAACTACAATGTGGGAACAGTGGGGACTAGAGCGCTCTGCATATATTGAGCGTATAAAAAGGATCGCAATACGAAATTTAGCTAAGTTTATTTGGATTGCATATGACGCGTTTCGCAAGTTCACAACTTGCTTCTTCAGATATGCTGCACACTAACACAATAAGGCGGCTACTTATACCAATGGCCCCAAAGTGAGGCTAAATGGCATTCCAAGTTCATTCATAGAAAAGTCAATTCACAAACAGTCCATTCATAGATCTCCAGAGAGGAGCTACATGTTATAACGAGTCTCTTTACAAACGAATACATTCCCAGATATTTCAATGTTGCAAAAAATACATTATTACTTTAAAAGTATATACTTTTGCTAAAATCTACTTTGTAATTTAAAAATATGCAATCTAAATTTATATATCCTTGTTAACATATATAAATATAAACAATAAATAAACATGCAAAACATTTTAATAATCATGAAAAATAGAAATAAAAACAAAAAAAATATAATTATATATATATCACATTATAAAATAAATAAAATGAAAAATGAAAAAAAAATTTTTAAAAATAAAAAATTAAATAAAATAAAATGAAATAATAGATGACAAATGGGAAATAAAAAATATAAAATGAAGAATAAATGAAAAATAAAAAATGAAACAAAAAATAAAAAATAAAAATAAAAAAATAAAAAATAAATAATAAATAATATAAATAAATAAAAATAAAAAAATAAATAAAAAAATTAAAAATAATAAAGAATAAAAAATGAAAATAAATGAAAAATGAAATATAAGAAATAAAGATAAAAATTATTTTAAAATATATAAACTCTATTCCACAATAGGAAGCTTACTATACAGGTATATTTAAAAATTATTAAAAAATTATTATAAGTGGAACAAAATTATTAATTATTTTATGTATACTAAATGATGTAATCCTGAATCTCATTTAAGTCATGAGGCTTCAAAGTGTTCAATCTATAAATCCAATAGACCTCTCTTTTACTAAGCATGTCTGCTCTATTTGGGACTGTATCAGGGACATGATCTATTGGTTGTATTGAAAATTCAGGCTCGTTTGTATTATGCTCCGCTACTAAATGTCGGGGGAGGCTATATATAAGTCTACCATGGCGAATATCATATCTATGGTTGACCAACCTACGCGAAAGCTTTGTGGACGTCTTGCCCACATACTGTACCCCGCATTTGCACGTTATCAAGTAAATGACAAAATCACTGGAACACGTAAGGTTATTTTTCATTTTAAACTCTTCTTTCGTAGATGTGGATCTGAAAGTGCTGCTTGTGACTATTAATTGGCAGCACTTGCAAATGGGGTTATTACATGCACTAGATCTCTTTATTTCCCCCTTATTGTTTTTATATTCATATCCACTATCGTTTTTGTGTTGTTTAAGCTTCGAAGGTGCCAATATATTTTTTAAAGTGCGGGATCTCCTATAGATAAAGTGCGGTTGTGCAGGAATAGCGTCTTTTAGTTCTGGGTCTTTGAGTAAAATGTTCCAATGTCTTTTCACAATATCCTGTAAACTCCTGAATTAGCTATTGGGCTATTGTGGGTAGTAATAAAACTTGAGCTAAAATCTTTTTTGTTTTTTTGTTTATTATCAACTTTAAGATACTGTTCCTGTGTTAAGCTCTCTGCTCTTCCTCTACAGCAATTTTGTTTTGATTTGATGGATTTGAGAATAGCTGTGATTTGCCGTCTTTTAATAAGAGACTTTCCCAAAAATCTTCCCTACCTTCTCAAATTTTTATATTTCTGAACATGGAGCGAAATTCAGGTGGTAAGCGAGCAAAGAAGAGGGTAGGACATGGAGGTAGAGGTACGAGAGAAGATGTTCCTACCAGTGCTGGCGACAACACGCATGCCAGCGGCTTTCCCCAGTTGCAGGACCGGTCAGGCCTGTCATCGCTGGTCAGGGCCCTGTGAATCTCAGTAACGAACAGCGTCGGCCATACCTGTCACTTCATGTGTTAATGCCACCTGCATCCAGCCGTTCTTACTCCTCGTCCTCACCCAATCCACGGTCCACAAAAGTCGTTCATCACATCATCAAGCATCCGTCCCAACATGAAGCAAGTCCAAATGTCAACTCGTGTACCCGACCACTTGTGGATCAATCCAATTTCTAGAAGACCTCTTTTGATGACAAAATGCGGTTGGGGTCAGAATGCATTCAAAAGATCAGATGCCAAAGAGGATGATTTTTCTCTGCTCTGGACGCCCAGTTTTACTGATAGCCATCAGAGGAGAGAAGGAAGCAGGTCAATCGGACAAAATCCCGGGCGGGGTCCGTCAACGCCTTCGCCGTCCCACTTGCTTGTAGCCCCAGCTCCTGGATTGCAGAATGTCAGACGACGAAGTCATCTGTGTTGGATGATGATGATGACGACATTGTCGTATCCAACAAGGTCTTTTCATCAAATTTGCTTGCGAAGCGCTTCATCACTGACGAGAGGAGGTAGACGAGGGGTAGTGGTCAGTACGTTACGGGTTCCGCCTCAAAAAGGGAGAGAGCGGTCGCAGAAAGTCCGCTGATATGATTCCGCCAGCCCACGGTCACGCAACCCCCGCTCCCTTCGCTTTATCGCCCGTAAAAAAGGCCCAGGACCTCTCAAGCCTGGGCCCTTCTTTGAGCAAGCCTTGATTCCCCAGCGTGTCATATGCCCCCTTTTCCCCTAAACCATAAGTAGAGGCAAAAACCTTAGGGGGTTTAACACCACCAACTGTCTAGTCACTGAGCAAATGAGAGTTGAAATGGGGGCAACACTTGGCCAAAAAAGGCCAGCCACCCCGGCCTCCAACCACTGTCACACCCCTGTCTCCCCCTTCCCCTCCCTCCTCCGCCCCACAATTTCCCTCAGTGCCCATGTCTCTCGAGTCATGATCGGGGATCAGCTTCCGCTTCAGCCTCCCCCTCGCCCGAGTACCCAGACCACCAGGGACCCATCCTACCCCTTTCCTTCCCCAGTTTGAGGACCTGCACCCGCGCGGCCAGTCTAGCACAGCCTTCTGTTTTTCCATTTGGGAGCAGAAAAAACACTTTCCCCCCAAACCATCCCAAAGCCAAAAGCTGAAGTCCATTGCCGGCTTTTGGCCTTGGGAAAAAGTTCCTTTCCGTTGGTGGCACGAGGGTTCCCCACGTATGGCCCTTTCCTGCCCCAATCCAGATGCCGAGCGGATTTCTTTGCCCGAAAAGGCGTCCCGCCCTGGCCCGCCATTTCATCTTTAAAATTTTCAAGCGCGTTTTCTGCATCTGTGGCCCGAAAAAATCCATTGACCCCCCACAATGGGCTAGTAAGCCGGCCCCCAAGGGCATATCTCTTGACAGCTCATGGGTGAGCTGGGGAATTCTCTGGGGTGGGGTGGTCCAGGCTCGGCGCAGCTCTTCAAAAAAAGCAGGGATGGTGCAGGGTTTTTTCCCCAAGGGCCTTGGGGGCATCACGTGCCCAGAGAAACCAGGCCGTGTTGAAATTAATCTGTCTTGGAGACCGTCCACACACAGGTCAGGAGCTGTGGAGGGCTCTCCGCTCGGAGACCGAGCGCTGGCTGGGTGCCAAGAACCTTGTGCCAGGCAAGGTGGTGTGCGATAACGGGCGAAATCTGCTGGCCCCCCCTTAAGATCGGTAGGCTGGAGCACATCCCTTGCCTGGCACATGTCATGAACCTTGTCGTCCAGAAATTTCTAAAGAGCTACCCGGGTCTGGACTGCCTGCTGAGGAAGGCTCGAAGTCTAAGTTCCACTTCCGCCGTTCGCAACCCTGCTTCGTCCCGCCTGGCTGCGTTGCAGCGTCAGCTCGGCCTCCCCGTCAACCTTTCTCATTGTTTGCGTGGCAACACGCTGGAATTCCACCCCCACATGCTCCAGCGATTGTGGCAGCAGCGAAATTTGGCCATTACGCAGTACGAAGTGACACATGGCCTGAAAAGCAAGCGGTGCGGACCTCGGGGTGTTGAGCCACCGAGAGTGGGAGGCAGGTGAAAGAGCGCTGCACCATCCTTGCCAGTTTTGAAGAACCACCAAAATGGTCAGTGCGGACAATGCCCTTTCAGCATGAGCATTGGGGTTTGATCTTAGTTCGGGAACATCGTTGACACTCTGAAACAACAGGTCCCCCCAGCGACGGAGGAGGGGGAACGGACACAGATGGGGACACGGAGCCTTTCTCTCCATGAATCCACAAGGCCCGACAGTTTCTCAATTTTATTCGGTCTTCATTAGGCAGTGATTCGGGATCCAGGGCTAGTGCAAGGGGCGTCTCAGCCTCAGGGTGCATCATCTGAGGCAAGTCAGGGCTGTGTTGAAGCTGTGCCGGAGGAAGGGGAGAGAGAGGAGGAGGTTTTCCCAGACAACCGGGACCGTTCCCGGGACGTCCCTCCCTTTTGAAAGAGGTTGGCGCGAATTTGAGGCGCAGGAGGAAGATAGGAGATCAGTTTGCTAGTGCCCCTCAACCCAGAGGCTTGGGAAATCAAGGCTCCATCTCTCACATGATGCTTGGGGCTCCATTTCCTCAACATGTCCTCGCATTAAGGCCTCAAAAGAACAAAATTACGGGGGGCAGTGTCGGACTCTGCCTAGGGGCCCACAGGGGGAGTTGACTCTAGGGCCCACTAGTTTTATTTTTATGGGCCCCCCGGGGGAAATTTTTTTTAGGGGGCCCCCCCACGCTACTGTAAATGACTGTACAGCCTTCTATATTCTTCCTTTGCTTTATACTTCACTTTCTATGCTTTTTTTCATTTTTGAGAATTATATGGGGTTAAAAAACAACTTTAGGTCTACCATTCTCAGGGGCCCACCGGGGGTTTCCCCTATTCCCCTGTGGGCCAGTCCGAGCCTGCTGGGTGGCTACCCTCCTGGATCCCCGATACAAAACAAAACTCAGCACTTTCCTTCCACCCACCCAAATAGAGAGTAAAATGCAGGAAATGGAGACCTTTGCTGATTTTATCAACTGGAGACATCTGTTGCATCTGCTTCACGTTCCCCAAATGTCACGGTGGAACAACATCAGCGACGTGACAAGTAGCCGTAGCGGCAGCAGCAGCAGCAGCAGGCAAGGTGGCAGAAGCCTAATGGGTGACCTCTGGCAATCTTTATTTACCACCTCACCAACGCATGCAATGCAGGGCACACATCCAACACACAGAGACCAGCTTAAGATCATGGTCAAAGACTATCTGCGTCTCAACACCGATGTTTTTGTATGTGTTCCGGACCCAATAACTTCTGGTATCCAAAATGGACGAATGGCCCCAGCTCGCTCGCCCCACCATAGAGGTTTTTGTCCTGCCCACAGCCAGCGTCATATCTGAGCGGACCTTTAGCACAGCTGGAGGAGTCATTACAGACAAACGCATCCGCTTTCCACAGAAATGTGGATCGTTTGACTTTCATCAAAATGAATCAGCATGGATCTTGATTTATGTTGTGGCCCTAATTGCCGAGGTCACCGATTAGTTGCCGGTCTACTTCACATTCCTTTCAAACATAAATGGTCCTCTTGAAAACTTTTTTTAAAATGATCATTCCTTACTGCAATTTTTATTCTTTCTTTTTTTCTCTCAACAGTTCATTTTGCTGGTTTTGCTGTGAGGTGACTGTTAAAAAGACAGCAAGGTTTCATGACAACACCGTATTCCATTTACTCACTTTATCTTAGAATTTTTGCCTGGTCAATGGTGTTGAGGTCATGTTGCTGTGTGATACAGCTATTAATTATGATTCTTTGGAAAAAGAAATGTGGGCTTCTAAGTGGCCATTTCTCCATCACAAATTTTTAATAGTGGTGAGAAGTCATAATTTTAATTTTTTGGGGGTCATGTTGCTGTGAGGAGACAGCAATAATAATGGTCTTTGAACAGAACTGTGGCGCTTTAAGTGCCATTTTCCCTCACAATTTTTAAACAGTGGTGAGAAGTCACAATTTTTATAATTTTTGGGTCATGCTGCTTTGAAAATGCAGCAATACTACAGGTCCTATTCTAAAAATTTGTTTCTAACAGACATTTGTTCTTCACAAATGTCACCAAAAGTGGCTCATGGGTCATGCTTTTGAATTTTTGGGGGCATTTTGCTGTGACATTGCAGCTATACTACAAGGTCCTATATAAAAAAAATGTTGTTTCTAACAGACATTTGATCTTCACATTGTCTCCAAAGTGGCTCAAGGGTCATGCTTTGAATTTTTGGGGGCATTTTGCTGTGACATGAAGCTATATACAAGTCTATTATAAACAAAAATGATGTTATAACAGACATTTGTTCTTCACAATTGTCAAAGTGGCTCAAGGGTCATGCTTTGAATTTTTGGGGGCCATTTTTGCTGTGAAATGCAGCTATACTACAAGTTCCTATTATAAAAAATGTTGTTTCTACACAGGACAATTTGTTCTTCACATTGTCAAAAGTGGCTCGATGGGTCATGTTATGAATTTTTGGGGGCATTTTTTGCTATGACATGCAGCTATACTACAGGTCCTATTATAAAAAATTGTTGTTTCTAACAGGGACATTTGTTTTCACAATTGTCTAAGAGTGGCTCAAGGTGATGGTGCTGTCAGCAGAAACAGGAATGGTAGGACACTGTTAATGGACAACCATATTGGCAAAATGACTTGGTTTTCTCTGCAAGATCTTTACATAGCTGATCAATCCCTGTATTGAGGACAACCCATTTAATACAATTAAAGAGAAAAAGAGAAACAAAGATATGGTGGATTCCATCCTATTTTAAAAAATGTATTTTCTAGAATTAAATACTAATAAACTTGCATGTTCAAAATTTAGCTGGTAAAAAATTCCTCATGAATTGTCAGGGATGGTACAGGTAGATAGACCAGATGTAGGTTATTCAGAGGACATGGAGTGTCGGGAGCACGGACAGAGACAAAGTACAGAGACAATTTCTCCAGCACGGTGAGTAAAATGTGAAAAAGCATGCCAGAAAAGGTCACCGGGGTGGAACAGGAGTGCGTTAACCACCAGTATTCCAGTGAAGCTCAATTGGTATGCACTCATACGGAGGGGGCAAGCGCTACCAGGTTTAGACTGTTGTACTGAGGAAAGGCTGGAGGTCTTACCTCACACTTCCGCTTCTGCACTCTGCTTCAGCACGACTGTGTTCGTTGCTGCGTCATAAGTGCAATTTTACCGTGTTAATAGCTGACGGACGCCAGCCTGGGCTTCACCGCACCCACTGTAAGTCTGGAAGCTGGACCTCCGGTTAACAGATGGCTGACGGCAGCACTGGCTGCTTCACCGTTAGGGGCAAATCAGGAGAGCTTAATTTCTCTAAAAAAAATTGATTTGAAAAGGTGATTTCTGTGAGGTATAAGCTATGTGTCAAAAAGGGGGTCCAGGGTTGGACACAAATTGCACAATTTGAGGCTTAAAATGTTTCTGAGGCTGGAGTCACTATGGGGTCGGCTTCATTTGATCTCAAGGGGAGTCCTGTCCCTAATCAATGAAGAAGGATTTGGAGGAAAATGAAACCATTGAATTGATGGGTGAATCAGTTTCAGAAGGGCAAATGTTCTTCCTCAACTAAAGAAGTGTTTTGGGGATGATTTGGACATTTGTATTATTATGGGGTGTGCGGACGAATTTAACACGTCTTACATGTGTAAAAAATAACTTTTAAAAACTTCAGGGAGGGGTGTATGGTTGTTATGTTATCACACTTGAAAAAAAACAAAATGGTAAATAATGTAAAAAACTATAATACAAACTTCCCTAAATATAAATTATGTAAACAAATGTCAGTTACCAAAAACATATCTAAATGAGAGTCACTGTTACAAAATAGCATAGTGCTACTTTTGTGATTGTGGGTCAAACAGGTTTAGGGGTCATGCTGTGGCCCAGGACAGGGATAGCTATGTTATGTCCAGTAAACTAAAATGGTGTTGAAAGACTCCTTTTTCCGGCAATTTTTAAATGTGGGGGTAAGCAGGTATGGGGCCTCATGCTGTGGCCGACAGGTATAGTCAATGGTCCAGTGAAACCTAAAATGGGTGTTGAAAGACTCCTATTTCCGGCACTTTTTAATCTGTAGGTCAGACAGGTTTAATTGGTCATTCTGCGGTACAGGACTGATATAGCTATTGTCCAGTGAAACTAAAATGGTGGTTGAAAGACTCCTTTTCCCGGCACTTTTTAAATGGGGAGTCATGCGGGTTTGGGCTCATGCTGTGGCCCAGGACAGGTATAGTCAATGTCCAGTGAAACTAAAATGGTGGTTGAAAGACTCCTTTTTGGGCACTTTTTAATCTGGGGTCATGAAGTTTTGGGTCATGCTGTGGCCCAAAGACAGGTATAGTCAATGTCCAGTTCAACTAAAATGGTGGTTGAAAGATCCTTTTTCCGGCCCTTTTTAATCTGGGGTCATGCAGGTTTGGGGTCATGTGTGGCCAGGACAGTATAGTCAATGTCCAGTTCAACTAAAATGGTGGTTGAAAGACTCCTTTTTCCGGCACTTTTAATCTGTGGGTCAGACAGGTTTAAGGGTCTTGCTGCGTTCTAGGACAGGTATTTTCCCAATGTCCAGTTCAAGTAAGATGATGGTTAAAAATCATACTGCCTTCTGGCATTTTTAATTTGTGGGTGATGCAGGTTTAAGGGATATGATGTTGTGTGGTTTTTTTTCTGTGGCTTTTATAACCTAAGTGTGTTGCCTAAGATGTAGCAGGTATCCATTTGACTGTTGTGGATGTTATTTCCAGCTTCTCCAGCCCTGTTTGGGTGTAATAATGAAGGTGTTGTTGCTCTCCCATAGACTTTAATGGTCATCGCTCATAATCGACTGCTCACTATCGAAAAACCTTATCGATGGTGGCCGACTATCGACTATCGCCCGATGTCGATAGCCAAGGTAATCCCTCAATACTAATAACAACATTATATATGATATGCAGTATTTGGGGTAGTGTGCACAAAGCAGATACGGTAGTAGGTGCAAATGGAGCATCAAAAGAGACACAGAACTGGGTAAATCCGTAAGATAAGGAGTTTGCTTAGGTTGGTAAAAGGTAGGGAAGAAGCTAGAAAAGGCACCAAAGATATCTGGGTAACAAAAGCTGCGCACAAATTCATGGCTGGAAGAACTCTTAGCTGAGATCTAGGCTGGAAGGAAAGGACAGGAAAAGTGAATGACTTCAATCAGATAAGATGTCACTTTAATCACTTACACAGTTTGCATAAAGTTTGGGTAGAATTGGTGTCTATTATTATCTGGACACTGTATGGTCATAGTACTGGTCATTATATAGTGTTTTCTGTTTGGTAACTATAGAGAAAAAATATAAGATGGTAAAATTTGTGGTTATGGTGTGGAATTAGTGACTAATGTTACTGAATAAAATCAATATATAAAGACCATTATAACTATTTAATGGTTATAGTCATAATTATGCTTTGCCATATTTTACAAAGGCCTTTGTAAAAACACGCCTTTGTAAAATATGTTTTGTTCAATATGGCGCTAACATTTAATCACTGTATGGAGGTTATATTTGATTCTCTTATAGCAGTATTATTTTGTAACTATATAAGTATATAAATAACTAGCACTCGAGATGAGCACTGCAGCCTTTACATACCACCTTTTGACTGAATATGACTTTTTTGTTGGTACAATATTTTAGTGTTTACGATTCAATTTTAATTTTACTCAGGGCCTTAAACACATAAATAGGATAATGAAAAGATATGCAACTCTCCTGTGTTTAGGAAGGATTTTTAGATTTAGTTTACAAATACTATTGCAGAATACTGACTTACTGACAAGTACAAGAGATTTATAAAGTGTAGAACTCAGGCTGCAGCGCTCTAGAGGGTGTTTACTTATTTAAATGAAAGTCTTTCAAAGAGATTAGACTCTGCAGGTGGTGACTCACTAAGGTCAGAGTGCATGACTGACTACAGCTTAGATCAATCATAAGAGAGAGCAGGGAGAGGCAGGAAGAGAACAAAGAAACTTGTGTACTTTAAAGAGGAGATAAAATTGTGTTTATCAAACTCAACAAAGCAAAGCAAACTCAACAAAGCAAACTATTTAGAAAAAGTCTTCAATTATCTGTCCCTCCATGTTAAAAGCTAATCATTGTAGTAAGAAAACCCCTTTAATTGTAAATGAGGTCTTTGTTACAAAAAAGCAGGGATATGTGCTATTTTATTTTCTTATTTTTGGGGTAGCTCATTTGGAGAGGCTACAAGACAGTTTATATTCTTAACAGATCATCTAGCCATGCTGCACAGCCTTAGCTTGTTAGGCTATGTCTACACTGCAGTGGACAAAAAACGACCTGAAAACGAATTACTAAAAACGTTCATGAAACTGAGTTTTCTGTCCACTGCCTGTCAAAAGCAGCTGAAAAAATGTCAGTGTTTTGGCGCGTTTTTAGTTTTTTTGAGCGTTTTTTGAAGCGTTTTTTTGGAGCGTCTTTGCTCTGCTTTTTAATGTATGCACAAATTAAGCCATTGGATGTAAATTACACCCTACAGGTGGAGTTAACATGTTAAGTAGTCACTTCTTTTAGATCACTGTAGCCATTGTTAGCACATTGTCCTTTGTGTGCTGCTGGCTGCGTTGCTACTACTTTATTAAATTTTGTACCAGATTCTTGCACCAAAATCCACAAAAACCCACATTATCTTTCCATACAGCAAGATAACTGTATTAGCGTCAAAATCTGTAAAGAAAAGGATTTTAGTGGCAAATCCAAAAAAAAGCATTATTGCGCCAAATTCCACAAAAAAAACTATTTTTTGTGTCAGAAGCAAGATCACTTTATTAGCGCCAAAATTTTTAAAGATATTGATCTTAGCGGCGAAATCCGTAAAAAAAAACGGATTCTGGCGCGAAATCCGTAAAAAACATATTTTTAGCGCCAAAAGCGAGATAACTTTATTAGCGCCAAAATATGTTCAGTAAAGGATTTTAGTGCCAAAATCCGTAAGAAAAAGGCTTCTGGCACCAAAATCCATAAAAAAATGTATTTTTGGCGTCAGAAGCGGGATAACTTTATTAGCGCCAAAATATGTTAAGAAAAGGATTTTAGCACCAAAATCTGTAAAAAAAAAAGGATTCTGGCGCCAAAATCCATAAAAAAACGTATTTTTGTCGTCAGAAGTGAGATAACTTTATTAGCGTCAAAATATGCCAAGGAAAGGATTTTAGCACAAAAATCCGTAAAAAATGGATTCTTGCGCCAAAATCGTAAAAAAAAACCCGTATTTTTGGCGTCAGAGGCGAGAAAACGTTATTAGTGGCAAAATATGTAAAAAAAAATATTTTAGTGCCAAAAAACGTAAAAAAAGGATTCTTGCGGCAAAATCCGTAAAAAAGAAAACGTATTTTTGGCAACAGAGGCAAGATAACATTATTAGCGCCAAAATCTGTAAAAAAAAATTATTTTAGTGCCAAAAAACGCAAAAAAAGGATTCTTGAGCCAAAATCCGTAAAAAAAAACGTATTTTTGCCGTCAGAAGCGAGATAACGTTATTAGAGCCAAAATCTGTAAAAAAATTATTTTAGTGCCAAAAAACTTAAAAAACTGATTCTTGCGCCACAATCCGTAAAAAAAACTTATTTTTGCCATCAGAAGCGAGATAACGTTATTAGCGGCAAAATCTGTAAAAAAAATTATTTTAGTGCCAAAAAACAAAATAAAAAAAAAACAGATTCTTGTGCCAAAATCCGTAAAAAAAACGTATTTTTGCCGTCAGAATCGAGATAACGTTATTAGCGGCAAAATCTGTAAAAAAAATTATTTTAGTGCCAAAAAACGTAAAAAAAAGGATTATTGCGCCAAAATCCGTAAAAAAAACCCGCAGAAGCGACAGAACTTTATTTGCGCCAAAATATGTTAAGAAAAGGATTTTAACACCAGAATCCGTAAAAAAAACGCATTCTGGCGCCAAAATCCGTAAAAAACTTATTTTCAGCATCAGTAGCGAGATAACTTTATTAGCGCCAAAATATGTTTAGAAAATGATTTTAGTATCAAAATCTTTAAAAAAAAAATTGATTCTGATGCCAAAATCTGTAAAAAAACTTATTTTTTGCGAAAATATGAATTGCGCAAAAATCGTCAGCGACCGATCATTTTATTACAAAAGGTACAAAAAAGGACACATAAGACACTTGTATGCAGATTTGATAAGGATTAACCTTTGTTACCACCCATTATTGGTGTAACTTGGGTCTCTGGGAGGGTTTTTATTGAAAAATCGCGGCAAAAAACGCTGCGAAAACGCACCAAAAAACGCGCCAAAAGCCGTCCGGCGCTTTACATAGACTCCTGTAGTAAATTTTCTACCCGGCTCTGACGTTTTTTAGAACATGTTGCAAGATACAACCAGTAAAAAAAACGAGCAGAAAAAAGCAGCTCAGTGTAGACAGCAGGAGGGTTTTACAATAGAAGTCTATGGGAGATGATTACAATCGTTTTTCCAGCGTTTTCAGAAAACGAAAAACGCTGAAAAAACGGACATTTTTCTGTTCAGTGTAGACATAGCCTTAGAGTAGCTAATTGCAAGCCTCTCTATAAAGTTCTCTGGTTTTGGCAGCATGGTATGCATTATATTGTTTGTCCTGTGTGATTGTGTCTAGTAATATGCTATGTATTGCATACTAAATTATCTAGAATCTTGATTATTTAAATCTTATTGTGTCCAATCCTGTTTTGTCTACTTAGTGTTAGTCAGTGTATTTATTCCTGGGGTTGTTGAATATCTCACTTATTGTATCTCTCCTGCCGAGTTCAGAATTGGAAATGCATTAGTCCCGGAGTCCTTTTTTTGCACCATGGTCAGTTGTGGCTTAGGGATACCTTTAGGTAATTTTTCACGGGCAAAGAGGGTCAGTAGTACTTGGTGTAATAGTCAGTGTTAGGGAATGAGCAGGAGAAAGACTCAGAGAGAGTTAGGGTCAGTTTATGCTTGCTGCTTCTTATCATGTGAATTGATTCTATTTGTGTAGTAATCCACATCCATGTTTCTGCCATCATCTATCCTGTGGGGTGTAGCTCTGTCATTTAATAGTGAGTGTCTCTTATGATATTGCGCTTAATACATGTTGCCTGCGATTGCATAGTTTGCTATAAATACTTGACCTGGGGGTATCTGAGTATTGGGAGCTTCTGTTAGGACCCAAGAAAGGTGACTTCTATAATTGATGCCAAGTTCTGCAGCCACCGTTATTACAGTCTTTGTTTAAAAAACAGATTATCAGTGCAGTGTTATTGACAGTAATGCCTACTACTATGGTAATCTTACCCATAAGAGCTGCAAATACATATCTGATAACAAATTTGGGACATTTAACACTACTCTTGTAGTTTATACTGGGGATCAACATGAACTGCCATTGGCATAAGTGCTAGGTTAATTAATTATTGTACAATGTTGGCTTAGCTTGCTCATTCATGGGTCGCTTGATTAATCATCTTAAATCCAAGGGTGTTTTTACACTTGACAACTGAATAAATTGAATAAAACCAATATTTTGAATAGAGGATTTCCATACAACAGCTTTGTTCAAATCTGCAACCCTGGCAAAATGCACGCAGTTTTTGCCCAGTTTTTTTTTTTTTTTTTGCAATGCTCAACAGAATAGTGCTCTATTGATCTTCACCCACACATCTGTGGGATGCTCTGTCATCAACATGTCTCCAGATACCTGTAACAATCTACAGGGTCCTTATTGAATCAATCCTAGCCAGCCTATATGCTGTCCATGCTGTACACAGTGGTTACTCTGGGTATTCGCTGATGGTCATAACAATGTGACTCAACTGTGTATATATATTTTAGAAAAGTCTTAAAATTTCAACTACTGTCTATTTTTCTGTTTTCCCCACATAGGTAGGTGTGGTGATTGATCCTGTTTAAGGCTGCTTTCAAACACTGCGGTTTTTAAAAAATACTGTAGCTTCTGTGGCAGTTTTTCACTCACTATTTTTGTGCCAAAAACAGGGATGGATTCAGCACTGTGAAAAACAAAGAAGGACTTAAGGCGACATGTCCAAAAATTAGCAGTGCCGTGGCAGTTTTTAGGCGCATTAAATCAGTGTAAAGTGTACCAGAAAGTCCGATCTTCTCAAAAATCTGGCGTCAGGTAAACTTAATGCATAGCGTATCATTGGTAGTGTATGTAAAGCGCCTCTTGAGGCGCATTGCGCAATGGAGGCACATACCGTATCATTACTAGCATATGTAATGCGCCACAATAGGCGCACTGTGTTATGGAGATGCACAGGGTATCATTTTTAGGCACATTACAATGTGTCGTGCCCGGCGTCTAATGAGCCTTGTTTTGATGTACGACAGTTAATTTACATTGAGAATATGGCGTCAAAAGTGGTTTTGGTGCAAAATAGACCAAAAAACTGGCATTGGCGTGTTGGGAAATGTCACCCTTAGTTTTCTAACTACTGTTGGATCCACTCCTGGATTTGGCCCACAAAAAAACCGCAGTGATGTTTCTCCAAAAAATGGTGTGTATGTGTGAAACTACCCTATTTCCATGTGGATTTTTTCCCTATGTGTAGATAAGGTTTTGTAAACTCCATCCATCCAATGTACATTTCTCTGGATATTTGGTGGGATATTACCATGTCAGAGATTTATTGCATAATGATAGGATATGCCATAAATATTCCCTACCTCCTTTTCCCACTATTCTCACTTATGCCACGGCTGCAGAAATTGGAAAGGTGGACACGCCTCTCGTCTCAATGGGAATTCTGATAATTGTCAAGCTTGGTTTAACTTGGAACTCCCACACTACTTATTTATTGTAGTCAAATTCAGTTTCACCTCTT
Organism: Phyllomedusa bahiana; assembly: GCA_025379985.1. Lineage (NCBI taxonomy): Eukaryota > Metazoa > Chordata > Amphibia > Anura > Hylidae > Phyllomedusa > Phyllomedusa bahiana. The sequence continues at coordinate 7,463 of JAODAL010028434.1, read as the reverse complement.
AAAAGTTAGATCAGACATAACATTAAAACCACCTGTCTATTATTGTGTAGGTCCTTTTTAGGTCACTAAAACAGCTGAGACCTCTTAAGGTATTGACTGTAAAAGACCTCTGAAGTTGTCCTGTAGAATTTAGCATGAAGACAGTAGATCCATAAGAGGTGAAGCCTACATTGGTAGAAATAGTTTTTCTAGTACATCTCATAGATACGCAATCAGATTGACATCTGAAAAATAAGGAGGACAAATCATCACCTTGAACTTTTTGCAGCATTGCAGAGTACACTATCCTGTTGTAAAAGTCTACACTAGGGGATACCATTACCATTAAGGGTTGTACGTAATCTGCAACAATGTTTAAGTAGGTGGTATTTGTCAAAGAAACATTCACATGAATGCCAGGACCCAAAGATTCCCAAATGAACATGGTTTTGGGTTGACGATGTAAAAGTCCACACTAGAGAATACCAATGCTATTAAGGCTATGTTCACACGGCTTATTTTGTGACGGATTTCAGTCCGTAATTCGCGCCGTACTGCGCGAATTACGGATGAAATCCATCCAAGTCATTACGGTAATCCACAGTTCTCATAGAGAACTATGGATTCCGTCTCCTCTCCCCGCTCACGAAATACGGCGAGCGGGGAGAAAGTGACATGTCAATTATCACGACAGGATACTCGCCATGGATAATGAATGTCTAAGGGGCTGGCGACCTGCCGGCTCCCCCGCCCCCGCTGCCGAGCACACGCCGTAATTGCGGGCGAAATCCGTCCCGTAACTACGACGTGAATAAGCCGTGTGAACATAGCCTAAGGGTTGTACGTAATCTGCAACAATGTTTAAGTAGGTGGCATTTGTCAAAGAAACATTCACATGTATGCCAGGACCCAAAGATTCCCAAATGAACATTGTCTTGGGTTGACCATGCTTTTGTGTCTTGCACATAAAGCATATACTGAAGGGATAAAAAGCAAACACAGTCCAAAAGAGATCATGTTTGTGCTCTAGCCACCTCTCGCCCTGCAGTGGCATCTATCAAGTTACCTTTTGCAAGGTATTCCCATAGGACCCTGCAACAGAGGTCCAAAATACAATGTAAATGGAGCCAAACAAGACCTTATTCTTAAAAGCTGCTAGCAACCTTTTTTAGTTGCATTTACATGTGGTTCTAGAGAATTACGTTCATAAAAAACAGTAGCTTTAATATCACTAATGTACATAATTATGGACTTTTCTGGGTCAGTAAAGACAGAGGTGACTGAAAAAGCAATGCAGGTAAAAGTATGTGCTAGAAGTTGTTTGTGTTAAATTTTTCATATAATATAACAAGAACTAAACTGCTGAAACTATTAATAAAATAATTATAGACCAGACCAGCAGCAGCTGCATGGCACTGTCCTCATACATGATGTCAAGCCAAAAAGTGTCTTTATGGTTTGGGTTTACTCTTCTTTGGTTGTGCTCTAGCTGGCTTTATTAGCTGAAACAGCTGTTGTTGTCTATCAAGTGAAATCACAAGGAAAATTATCCTTCTTCTCTTAGACTTATCCTCTGCCTTTGACACTGATGACCATTCCCTCCTGCTACAAATCCTCTCCTCCTTCGGCATCACGGACTCAGCCCTTTCCTGGATCTCCTCGTACATCGCTGATCGGACAATCAGTGTCTCTCACTCTCGCACCACCATCTCCCACCCCCTCTCCCTGTTGGTGTCCCCCAGGGGTTAGTCCTGGGTCACTTACTCTTCTCTATCCATAATTGTGGTCTGGGTAATTTCATATCATAACATGACTTTCAATACCACCTGTATTCAGATGACACCCATATTTACATCTCCTGCCCAGACATTCTCTACTGTCCTGGATCCCAGACTGTCTATTGTCCATATCCTCCTTCTCCTCCCATCTACTAAAAATTAATGTAAAGAAAATTGAATTCGTCATCTTTCCACCATCCCACTCCATCTCCCCACCTGATCTTTCTATTACAGTCAATGGCTCTACACTCTCACTGGTCCTGCAAGTCTACTGCCTTGGGATAACCCTTGACTCCGCTTTGTCCTTCAAACCACACATCCAAACCCAAACCCTTTCACGAATCCGTTCATTCCTTAACCCTGATACTACAAAAATTCCTGACCATGCCCTCGTCATCATCCACCTAGGCTACTGCAACATCCTTCTCTGTGGCCTTCTGTCTAGCACTCTTGCTCCCCTTCAATCCATCCTCAACTCTGCTGCCCATCTTATTCAGCTTTCTTCTCGCTGGCTCTCCCCTCTGCCCATCCCTTCACTGGCTACCCATTGCCCAGCGAATTAATTTCAATTTACTAACCATGACCTACAAATCTCTACATAACCTCTCCTCTCCATACCTCTCTGTCTTAATCTCCAAATACCTCCCCTCACGCAATCTCCGCTCCTCACAGGACCTTCTTCTCTGCTCTCCTTTTATCAGCTCCTCACACAACAGTCTCTAATATTTCTCTCGTGCTTCCCCCACACTCTGGAACTCACTGCCCCAACACATCAGACTCTCTTCCACTTCCACCCATCTCTTCAGCATAGCCTATAACCTACAATAACCCCGCTGTCACTACACCCTCCCCCCACATGCCTCTCACCTGTCTCATTACCCCTTCCTTGTAGATTGTAAGCCTTCGCAGGCAGGGTTCTCTTTCTCTCTGTACCGGTTGTTAGTCACTGATAATCACTATTGTAATTGTTTGACTTATGTTATGTATGTAACCCCCCTTGAATGTACAATGCCCTGGAATTAATGGTGTTCTAAAATAAATAATAATAAAATACTGGGTAAAACTACGTCAGAAAAAGACTTGGCAATATTGGTAGATATCATGACCTCTCTCTATCTCCAACTAAACCTCACTAAAACTGAACTTCTTGTTTTTCCCCCATCTAATAACCAACCCCCATCTGCTATTTCTCTCTGTGGCACCACCATAACACCTAGGCAGCAGGCCCGCTTTCTAGACTCCGTCTTTCACCCCTTATATCCAATCCTTTGCCCACTCTTGTCACCTGCACCTCAAGAACATCTCCATAATCCATCCTTTTCTCACTATCGAAACAACTCAAACCCTCATTGTTGCTATTATTCATTCTCATCTTGATTACTGTAACTCCCTGCTTATCGGTCTCCCACTCTGCAAACTCTCCCCTCTCCAATCTGTCCTGAGTGCAGCAGCCAGGCTTGTCTTTATCTCCAGCCGCTATACTAATGCCTCTACCCTGTGTCACTCGCTGCACTGGTTGCCCATCCAGTACAGAATACAGCATAAACTAATTACTTTCACCCATAAAGCTCTCCACAGTGCTGCACCCCCCTACATCTCCTTCCTCATCTCTGTCTACCACCCTGCCCGCTCTCTCCGCTTAGCTGCGGACATCAAACTACAGACCACAATCATCCGAACCTCCCATGCCCATCTTCAAGATTTTGCACGTGCTGCACCCATTTTCTGGAACATGCTACCACGTACCATCAGGCACGATCCTAGCCTTCACAGTTTTAAGAGTGTCCTGAAAATACATCTTCTTAGGCAGGCCTACCAAAACCACTAATTGCTAACCCACACCTTCTATCACACACATTTTTGTCACTCCCTACACTAGGGCATTCACAGGCACTTATCTGTATATAGATGTACAGTCAGGGTGGCAGGTTCACCCAATTTTTTATGTAAACCACCCCATATTTATGAAACAAGGCTGGACCATTGTAAATTCAGCACTTCTCCCCCGTTGTCTCCCCCAGACACCCTCATAGATTGTAAGCTCTCGCGAGCAGGACCCTCACACCCTGTGTCTCATCTGTAAGTAGCTTTCACTGTGTAATGTGTGTCTTTTGTCTGTAATTATACCCTCTACATTGTAAAGTGCTGCGGAATTTGTTGGCGCTATATAAATAAAGATTATTATTATTATTATAGTAGTGTTAAATTCAGTGACCAATGCCAGGCAGCTGCTGGCAAGGCAAATACAATAATGGGTTACATTAAAAGAGGCATATGTGCTCAAGACAGGATTCTTGTTTTGCCTCTGTACAAATCACAACAATCAATGGAATATTGTGCATAGTTTTGGTCACCAGTATATAAAAAGGACATAACTGAGCTTGCGCAGATGCAGAGTAGAGTAACCAAGTTGGTTAGGAGAATTGGGGACTCAACTTGGAAAAAAAAGGATTTAGTTACTGAGTACAAATATGTGAAGATAATATACAGATCTCTTGCATGATCTTTTAACGCCTACAACTGTACCAATTAGAAAGAGGCATCCTCTATGTCTAGAGGAAAGAAGGTTTTATCATCATGGAGGGGTTCAAGAGAGGCTTAGATGCCGGTCTTGAAAAATACAATATTATAGATTGTGTTTAATAAATTCTGGAGATAAGACGTTAATCCAGGATTTTATTCTGATTGCCATTTTTGGAGTCAGTAAGAAATTTTTCCTCTTGTATGGGACAATTGATATCTGTTACAGGGATTTGTGCCTTTTTCTTGGATCAGCCTTGCTGGGTTATAGGTTGGACTTGATGGACTTGTGTCTTTTTCAAACCTTATCTACTATGTTAGATTTAAGTCAGTAAAAGAAGGGTCAGCCATATTAGAGGAATACACTTTTTTTCCTGCATTGTTCATATGGTCAGTAAAATGGGGTTTGTACACTTTATGGCAGCTGCCACGAAGGATAGCTAATTGACAGATAACTGTCTTTATACTAATACAGTCTCTGAGGCTAAGACTACACGGCAAATGTCAAAATGCTGTCCAAAATCCGACAGCATTTTGACACTTGCAGGACCACGGTTTTTGGTGCAGATTTACGGAAAAACCGCAGGCGGTTTTTGGATTTGCCGTCAGCCCCATATACTCAATATACGGGGCCAACGGCAAATCCGAGCGGAATCCGACGGAATTTACAACATGTTGCATATTCTGCTGGATTTTAAACCCGACGGTAAAAAATCTGCACTGTATAGACTACAGCATGGATTTTTCATTGCTGTCTTTGCAGTACAGTGTACAGTCAGATTTTCCAAAAATCTGACGGTAAAGCTATGCCGTGTAGACCTTGCCTAAGAAGTGACAGTCATCTGTTCCAGAGACAAGGGAGTAACAGGAAGTCACATACAGAGCCTTATCTGCATGGGCGTAGCTATAGGGGGTGCAGAGGTAGCAGTCGCTACCGGGCCCTGCAGCCTGAGGGGGCCCAAAAGCTCTCCTGCCACATAAGGTGATACCAGCATTGTAAATAATAAATGGTAGCTGGGGGCCCATTTCCACTTTTTGCATTGGGGCCCAAGAGCTTCAAGTTACGCCTCTGCTTATCTGTGTTTGTATAGGATTGCTATTCCACCTTTTGTACCTTTTGACTTTGCTCTTCTTGTTCCGGTCTATATAGCAAAGCTGACAGGTGATCTAGAGGCGATAAAAGTTTATTGTATTTATTCTGTATGGTAGCTTGAAAACTGGAATAATGTAAGATATTTTTTAATGGATAGTCACTCAATTTTGGAAAAATAAAAAATTGTGTGTAATATACTTATAATGTCATAAATGAGAAACATTAAAATAGGATGAACAGCTGAATGGTTCCATTGCAGTAAAAGAAGGATCAATAGTTTGCTGAATCTTCCATGCAATGAAATTAAACATATAAGGGAAGGGTTTCTGTGTTATTACCACATCTGCCCCTTCACATCTAAGAGGGCTGCAATGAAATAGATTAGCTTGTCTAGTGTAACTTGAATTAATGGGGGAAAGTGTTTTATAGCGATGACCTGTGTTTCACCTTGGAGACTAATGATACACTATTATCTACATGATAATCATCCATGGTCGGTTTTGAAGCATGATGGGAATGTGTCCTGACCAGGTGTGAGAGCAATACTTGTGTAATCTTCTGTGTGCTTTCATTCCATCCTAGTTTACAGCAATGCACATTGTTTAAGAAAATTTGTGCCCTTGGATGATCAAGATTATGGGAAAAAATCAAACAAAACTTGCAGTGAGGTGAAATGTATTAAAAAAGTAAAATAAAAGCTGATCCCAACCCTATTATATATATCTGTATTTTATGTAGGTTTTTATTCCTTTATGAAATGCTCATTTGAATCAACAGTTTCATGACCTTTTCATTGCTAGTGGAAAAAACATAACAGACTCAGTTCACACTAAGTTATTGGTTACATTGCAGGCATCCCTCCCTGTATCGGTAAAAAAGGTACCCTGACAGATACCACGACATATCCTCAGCAGTCCCATAGAGATTAATGGCGACATGTCCTATTAGAGCTGTTCCATTTTTTTTTGTGTATTTTCCGGCAAAAAACTGTTGACGCCCTATTCTTTGTATACATTAAGTGTAGTACATCAAACCTAGGCGCATTTGTCATGATCCGCCTGGGTTTGTGCTCATTTCATGCCTTTAATCCTGGGGGCTGTTCTGGGTTCGCCGTGCATTCCAGCACGGCAAGGTGGAGCTCCTCTGTTATCTGACCCAAATATATAGCCCTGCCTCTGACTCTGTCGGGCACCTGAGATTTTCATGACTCACCTGGTTATGCTGGTGTCCTGCCTGGTGTTCAGTTCAGTTTCCTATTTGGTCTTTGGCCATCTGAACTTCTGCTTTGGTTTGTTATTATCTGTTTTGTTTCTGGACTCTTGTTTTTTTTTTCCCCCAAATCCCCAAGGATCCACCACTTGTGTGCTTCGTTTTTCTTTGTGTTGTCGTACGTTTTTTGTTTTTCAATAAAGCCCCTTTTATTCTACACCAGTGTTTCTCAACTCCAGTCCTCAAGACCCACCAACAGGTCATGTTTTCAGGGTCTCCCAGTGAATGCACTGACAATAATTATATCACCTCTGCAGAATGCACTGACAATAATGATATCACCTGTGCAGAATGCACTGACAGTAATGATATCACCTGTGCAGAATGCACTGACAATAATGATATCACCTGTGCAGAATGCACTGACCATAATGATATCACCTGTGCAGAATGCACTGATAGTCATGATATCACCTGTGCAGAATGCACTGACAATAATGATATCACCTGTGCAGAATGCACTGACAATAATGATATCACTTGTGCAGAATGCACTGACAATAATGCTATCACCTGTGCAGAATGCACTGAAAATAATGATATCACCTGTGCAGAATGCACTGACAATAATTATATCACCGTGCAGAATGCACTGACCATAACTATTCACCTGTGCAGATGCACTGACCATAATGACATCACCTGTGCAGAATGCATGACAATTAATTATATCACCCCTGCAGAATGCCATGACAGTAATTATATCACCCGTGCAGACTGCACCGACACTAATGATATCACCTGTGCAGAATGCACTGACAATAATTATATCACCCGTGCAGAATGCACTGACAGTAATTATATCACCCGTGCAGAAAGATGCA
>JAODAL010028433.1:0-53333 GCA_025379985.1 Phyllomedusa bahiana | reverse complement strand
CCTGAGGGGGACAATGAACAGTGTGGAGGTCACCCGGGAGCCACACAGCAGCAGAGGTCAGAAGTGGCACAATAACATTCGGGAGGTGGCAAAACAGTGTAGGCCAAGAGTGGCACAATGACAGAGGTGGGGGTCACGGCGCAGCAGATGGGGTCAGAGGGGGCACAATGAAATTTGGGGGTGGAAAAAAACGGATAGGCCACAGATGGCCAATGACTCAGTGGGGGTCACAGCAGCAGACACAGCGCAACATGAGGTAGTAGGGCACCATGACAGAGGTAGAGGTCTTGGCAGCAGCCACGCACAGATGAGGTCAGGCAATGGCACATTGACATTCGGAGGTGGCAAAACAGTGGTGGGGCCAGAGTTCACAATACGAGAGTGGAGGTCCGGCAGCGCACATGGGGTCAGAGGTGGCACAATGACACAGTGTGGAGGGAATGGCAGCAGCCACGCAAAGCATGAGGTCAGCAGTCAAAAGGGCACAGTGTGGAGGGAGGGCCAGCCACAGTAGCAGATGAGGTCAGGCAGTCGCAAATGAAATCGGGAGTGGCACAACAGTAGTAGGCCCCCCCCAGATTTGGCACAATGACGAGAGTGGAGGTCCGGCGCAGCAGATGAGGTGAGAGAGTGGCACAAAAAAATTTTGGGAAAGGGGGAAAAAACAAGAGTAAGCCACAGAGGGGAACAATGACTCATTTGGGGGAGGTCAGGCAGCAGCCAAGCAGCAACGTGAGTTCAGACAACGGCACCAAAAAGAATGTGGTTTTAGGCAGACCACAGCAGCAAAAATGGGGTAGGCGGGGCAAATGACTTTTTGGAGGTGGCAAAACAGTAGTGGGCCCACAAAAGGGCCCAAAATTTAAACCGAGGGGGAGGTCACGGCAGAGCACATGGGGGTCAGAGAGTACACAATGCAAAGTGTGGAGGACACGGTAACACCCAAAAACACAGCATGGGGTCAGACAGGGGCACAATGACATTCTGGAGGTGGCAAAAACATTGTAGGCCACAGGTGTCAAAAAGCGAGGGTGGAGGTCACGGCAGCAGCACATAAGGTAGAGAGTGGCAAAATGACACATTTGGAGGTCACGGCGGCAGCCATAGCAGCAGCATGGGGTCAGACAGGGGCAAGACTGATTGGGGATTCTTGGAACCCCTCAGCAGCAGCATAGGTCAGGCCAATAGCATTTGGAGGGGGCAAAACAGTAGTAGCCCCAGATGGCACAATGAAGGAGTGGGGGGTTGGGGCACAGCAGCATGGGGGTCAGGAGTGGCACAATGACATGGTGTGGGGTCAGGGAGCAGCCACAGCACATGAGGTCAGCATGGCACAATGACATTCTGGGGGGGCAAAATTTTAAAAGGCCACAGGTGGCAAATGACAGAGCCAAGCAGCGCATGAGGTCAAAAAGGCACCATTAAATTGTAAAGGGTCCGGCAGCAACCACAACAGCAGCAAGAGGTCAGGCAGGGGCACAATAACATTCTGGGGTGGAAAAATTTGTAGTGGGCCAAGATGGCACAATGACAGAGAGTGGAGGTCCACGGCAGCGGGCCATGAGGTCAGAGATTGGCACAAACACAGTGTGGAGGTACGGAGCGCCACGCAGCCAGGGAGGTCAGACAGTGGCACAATGACATTTGGGAAAAGTGGCAAAACAGTAAAATTTTCCCCACAGAGGGGCACAATGAAAGAGGTGGAGGTCACGGCAGCAGCAGCATGGGGTCATAGATGGCACAAGAAACAGTGGGAGGCCGGGCGGGCAGCCCAGCAGCGCATGAGGCAGACTTTGGGCACAATGACAGGTGTGGAGGTTGACAGCAGCCACAGAAAAGCAGATGAGGTGGGCAATGGCACAATGACATTCGGGAGGTGGCAAAATGTATAGGCCACAGAGTGCACAATGACAGAGAGGGAGGTCTTTGCAGAAGCAGATGGGGTAAGAGAGGGCCAATGACACAGTGTGGAGTCCGGCGGCAGCCACAGCAAAGCTAGGTCAGACAGTGGCATAATGCGTTGTAGGGTACGGCAGCAGCCAGCAGTGCATGAGGTCAGCAGTGGCACAATAACATTCTGGGGAGGGGAAAAAACGTATAGGCCACAGAGGGCAAAATGACACATGTGGAGGTCACGCAACAGCCCCCAAGAACTGAGGTCAGACAGGGCTCAATGACATTCGGAGGTGGCAATGCTAGTAGGCCACAGACTGGCACAATGACAGAGAGTGGAGGTCACGGCAGCAGCAGCATGAGGTAAAGGAGTGGCACAATGACACATTTGGGGGAGGTCAGGCAGCACCATAGCAGCAGCATGAGTTCAGACGTGGCAAATAACATTCTGGAGGTGGAAAAAAACCGTGTGGGCCACAGGTTGGCCCAAAATTTGACAGATCAACCAGCAGATGGGGTCGACAGTGGCACCATAAATAAAATTGTGGAGGTCACCAGCGCACATGGGGGTCTGATGTGGCAAATGAACAGTGTGGGGGTCCGCGCGCCACAGCAAGCAGCATGAGGTCAACAGTGGCACAATGACTTTCTGTAGGGGGCAAAACGAAATGGGCCACAAGGGGGACATGAAAGAGAGTGGAGGTCCGGCAGCAGCACATGAGGGAGAGTACACAATGACACAGTGGGAGGTCACGGTAGCAGACACAACGCGCATGAGGTCGATAGGGCCCAAAATGACATTCTGGAGGGGAAAACGTAGTAGGCACAGAGGGGCACAATGACAGAAGTGGAGGTACGGCGCAGCAGCATAGGCAGAGGTGGCAAATGGCACTGTGTGGAGGTCAGGCAGCAGCACCACAGCGCATGAGGTCAGACAGTGGCACAATGGACACGTGTGGGGGCCGGCAGCAGCCACAGCTGCAGCATGAGGTCAGGCGTTAAAAATGACATTCTGGAGGGGGCAAAACATTGGGAAAACCCGAGTGGCACAATGACAAGGTGGAGGTCAGGGGCAGCAGCGGCATGAGGTGAGGAGGGGCACAAATGAAATTCAGGAGGTGGAAAAAACAGAGTAAGCCACAGATGGCACAATGATCAGTGGGGAGGTCAGGGCAGCGCCACAGCGCAGCGATTTCAGAAAGGCACCATGACGAGTGGGGGGGCCCACAGCGCAGCCACAGAAACAGAAGAGGTAGGCATGCCCAATACATTCTGGAGGTGGAAAAACAGGTAGGCCACAAATGGCAAATGCAGAGAGGTGGAGGTCCGGCAGCAGCAGCTGGGGTCAGAGAGTACACAATGACAACGTGTGGAGGTCACGGAGCAGCCAAAACAGCATAGGTAGAAGTGGCACAATAAAATTCTGGAGGTGGCAAAACGGAGTGGGCCCAAGAGTGGCCAATGACGAAGTGGAGGTGACGGCGCGCAGCTGGGTTGAGAGTGGCACAATGAACAGTGTGGAGGTCACGGCGGCACCTGAGCGCATGGGGTCGGACAGTGGCACCATACTGTTTGTGGGGGTCAAGGCAGCCCCACAGCAGCAGCATGAGGTCGGGCAGGGGCACAATAACATTCTGGGGGTGGCAAAATTAGTAACCACAGACTGGCACAATGACAGGGGGTGGAGGTCACGGCACAGCAGCATGGGTCAGAGAGTGGCAAAATGACATTCTGGAGGGGGGAAAAAACAGTAGTAGGCCACAGGTGGCACAATGACAGAGAGTGGAGGTCACGGCCAGCAGCAGCATGAGGTCAAGAGTGGCCAATGACACAGTGTGGAGGTCCGGCAGCACCCACAGAGAAGCATGAGGTCAGACAGTGTTAAAATAAATTCTGGGGGTGGCAAACAGTATGGGCCACAGGGTGGCACAATACAAGTCAGAGCGCAGCTGAGGTCAGCAGGGGCCCATGATGATTGGGAGGTCAAGCGCAGCAGCTGAGGCAGACGGGGCACAATACACAGTGTGGGGTCACGGCAGCGCACAGCAGCAGCATGAGGTCAGACAGGGGCCCAAAAATGCATTCTGAGTGGCAAAACAGTAATGGGCCAAAGTATGGCACAATGACAGAGAGTGGAGGTACGGCGGCAGCAGATGAGGTCAGGAGGGGCACAATGAAACATGTGGGGGGCACGGCAGCAGCCACAGAGCAGCATGGGGCAGACTTTGGGCACAATGACAGAGTGTGGAGGTCATGGCAGAGCCCACAGCAGCACAGCATAAGGCCCAAGCAGTGGCAAAATGACATTTGGGAGGGGGCAAACATAGTGGCCACAGAGTGACACAATACATAGAGTGGAGGTCAGGGCAGCACTCATGGGGTGAGAGAGTGGACAATGAAATTCGGGAGGTGGCAAAAACAGGAGTGGGCCCACAGAGTGGCACAATGACCGTGTGGAGGTCACGGCAGCAGCCGCGCATGAGGTCAGGCAATGGCAATATGACATTTTGGGGGGTTGCAAAAAGAGTAGGCCCACAGAGTGGCCAATGCAGAAGGGGGGTCACGGCAGAAGCAGCATGAGGTCAGAGAGTGGCACAAGACACGTGTAGAGGTCCGGCGGCCCCACGAACACATGAGGTCAGACAGTGGCTAAGACAGATTGTAGGGGTCAGGCAGCAACAGCGCAGCAAAAGGCAGGCAGGGGCAAAAAGCATTCCGGAGGTGGAAAAACAGTAGTAGGCCACAGAGTGGCACAATGACAGAGACTGGAGGTCACGGCAGCAGCAGCATAAGGTCAGAGAGTGGCACAATGACACAATGTGGAGTTCACGGCAGCAGCCACAGCAGCAACATGAGGTCAGACAGTGGCACAGTGACATTCTGGAGGTGGCAATGCAGTAGTAGGCCACAGAGTGGCACAATGACAGAGAGTGGAGGTCACGGCAGCAGCAGCATGAGGTCAGAGACTGGCACAATGACACAGTGTGGAGGGCACGGCAGCAGCCACAGCAGCAGCATGAGTTCAGACAGTGTTACAATAATATTCTGGAGGGGACAGTCCTGGCGACTGACAAATAACGTGGCCTCCTCGAATGACCTCAACAAACGGCAGGTGTCACGAATGAGCTGCCACTGGCTGACATCAAAGTAACACAGGGGAGTACTCCTGTCCACCTGGATCATCAAAAAATCGTTAATGGCCTTTCTCTGTTCATACAGTCGGTCCAATATGTGCAGGCTGGAATTCCAACGGGTGGAAACATTGCATATCAGAGTGTGTTGTGGGAGGCCGTTCTGCCGCTGCAACTCGAGGAGGGTGTTCCTGGCTTTGTAGGAATGGATGAAGTGCATGCACAGTTTCCTGGCCATTTTCAGAATCTTCTGAAGATCGGTGGAAGACTTTCAGGAACCTTTTCACAAACCAGATTGAACACATGCGCCATGCAGGGCGCATGGACCATCCCTCCTCGGTGCAGCGCGGACACCATGTTCCTCCCATTGTCCGTCACCATGGTTCCGATTTGCAGTTGGCGCGGAGAAAGCCACACATGGATTTCTTGCTGCATGACGCGGAGCAGTTCCTCCCTGTGTGACTTCGTTCGCGAGGCAAGCCAGGTGTAGAACTGCGTGACACCGCTGTGCCCTACACATGTGGTATGATGGAGTAGTACTTGTGGAGGCTGAGATGGTAGTGGTGGTGGAGGAGGAGGAGGCGGACATTGGCGCAGGAGCCACAATTTGACAACGTGGAGGAGAAAGCGGCGTCTCCTGTCCAAGTTGTTGGTGTGCCTGGGCAGGAAGCACATTCACCCAATGGGCCGTAAAGGACATGAACTGGCCCTGACCATAGTTAGATGATGTCAAAGAGAAACAGCTACCTTCTGCATAGATGGTGGAGTCTTGACTGGCTGCAATGGCATGCATGCCACTGGCTGCTGCTGCTGCTGCTGCGGCGGCAGGATGGGCCACCACATCTGAGCCACGTTTCTCCCAGGCCACCGGATGGTGATGCTGCATGTGTTGACGCAGGGCCGTTGGTGCCAACGTTTGCTCCCTGGCCACGCTTCACTTTCTGCCCACAGAATCTACATATACCCATATTCGGCTCCTCCGGTGTCTTAGCAAAGAACTGTCACACCGCCGAGTAGCTGATTTTACCGCCAACGCTCCGCACTGAGTGACTACTACCACCGCTGCCTCGCTGAGCCCCTGTGCTGCTACTTTCTTGGACCTGCGAAGCGGGTTTTCTATCCCGTGGCCACTTGGCTCCCGACCTCACACTGCTGCTACCCTGCTGACTCACGGCCACACGACCCATTTGCTGGCTGCGTCGCTGCCTGACGCGCAAGCTGACGCCCTCTTCTCCTGACGATGATGAAGCCCTTACCTCACCCGGCTCCCAAGTGCGGTCGGCTACATCATCATTTATTTGTGATTCATTGTCACTGCTGTCCTCATCACCAGTCTTGGTATGCAGAGGCTGACCCCTCACAACATGACCTCCCATGCCACTCTCCACATCTATACTTTGCCACCTACTGCAAGAAGCAGGGGATATTGGCCCCATTTCTTCGCTGCCAAGTAGCTGCTGACTGCCCTCCTCAAATTGTTCATCCTCGCTATATAGTGGCGCTGAGCCCAGACCACATAGTAGATCTCTGGCTGAGGGAACCGCATGGGACAGAGGCGGGTTGAGGACAGGTGAGGGCCGCTGACCCGCTCCCGGGCCATGCCAACTAAGGGTTGTGTCTGACGTTCCCACCAACTCTTGGCTGGGGTTGTCAGATGTCATCTGGGAGGAAGTGGATGACCTAGTCAACCAATAAAGAACCCTTGGGTTGCTAATCAGTACACGGCCGCTAGATGACAGTGGCAGTTGTGGCCTCACCGAGTGACCCCTGCTGCGACGTCCCCTTGATGTGCTGCGACCTGGGCCTGCTCCAGGAATGTTTGTGCCACTGCCACTCGCAGGTGAAGAGCCTGCCACCTCTCTGTCTGACATACTGTTTGTTCTAAAATGTACAGACACTGTTTGATGAAGATATCTGTATATGATAAATACACACCCTGTATTTGACTCCAAATTAACCCAGTAACAAGCTTGGGTAACCCTTGGATATAAATTGCGCTCCACAAATGGGCAAGAAAAATTGACTTGTATGTGACGTTTAAAAACTCTGTGTATTTTACTGAATATAAAAGCACAAACAGGCTTAATTAACCTTCGGATATTAATTATGCTACAGAATTTCTTCCGTGGCGGTGAAAAACAAAGTTTCTTTTACTGAGTACAACTGCAGAAAAATACTTAGTTAACCCTTGGATGTAAATTGCGCAAAAGAATTGAGCAGCCAAAAACTACCAGCTTTGTAGCATGTTACAATGGCGTGTATTTTACACTACACAACAAGAGGAAAACTTGTAATTAACCTTCGCTTGTGAATTATGCTACAGAAAAAAATGTAATTTTTGCCAGTGAAAAAATCGGTTTCTTTTAGTTACCACAGCAGCAGAACAACGCTCAATTAACCCCTGGATGTAAATTGCGCAAAAGAATTGAGCAACCAAAAACTACGAGCTTTGTAGCGTGTTACAATGGCGTGTATTTTACGCTACACAACAAGAGGAAAACTTGTAATTAACCTTCGCTTGTGAAGTTTGCTACAGTATTAATGTATTTTTTGTCGGTGATATTTACGGTTTCTTTTAGTCACCACAGCTGCAGAACAACGATTAATTAACCCCTGGATGTAACTTGCGCAAAATAATTGAGAAAAAAAAAAATACCACCTTTGTGGCGTGTTACATAGCTTGTATTTTACGTTACACAAAAAGGGGGGAAATTTTTTTAAAAACCTTCGGTTTGAATTTTGTTTCCGGGAAAAAAAAATTTTTTTTGGGGTTTAAAAAAAGACGGTTTCTTTTATCTTTCACAGGCAGAAAAAATTGTTTAAATTAAACCCCTGGATGAAAATTTGAAAAAGAATTGAATACCCAAAAAGGGGAAAGTGGTTTTTTGGGGATTGAAAAAACGCTGTTTCTTTAAATGAATACAACAGGAAAGGCTTAGCCCCCTTTAAATTTTCTTTTGGTGCTGTGGGGCAGATAGTTTAACCCAAAGTGTAGGCCGCTGCACTGGCGAACCGGGAATTCAGATCCATAACCCCCAAAATCGGGAAATAGAAGTTGGGAAAAAGCAGTCTCTGAGAAAAGCTGAGAAAAACCCCCCAAAATCGTTGTAAAAAAAATGATTTCTTTAGTATCAGCTATCAAAAGAACCCGGGGCAGAAAACCTTCCCTACTAGTAAGTGAGGCGGTATGGAGCTCCCAGCGTCACCCCCGGACTTATATAGTGCGGGGGTTCACAGAATCCCGCCGGTCTCTGATTGGTTTTTTTTTTCTGAAAATTGTCATGCGGTATCCCCTTCTTCCTCCCGGGGTTCTTTCCCCCATTTTAACGCCATGTGCTCGCAGCCTTTTTATCAATCAAAAGCCCCTTCGTTCACGTGACGTACCCCCAAAATTCGACTTCGTTCCCAACCCAAGTTTTCTGAAATTCTAAACGAATTCCCCTTCGTTAGGGAAACAATTCGCCCCTCCCCTTTGCTTTGGGAAAAAAAAAAGACAGGGGCTTATTTTAAGGTGTTTACCCTATGAAAAAAAATATATTTAAAAAGATTGGACTTTTTTTAAAAAAAAAAATAAAAACCCCCCCCCCCCCCCCCCCTGGTGCCCCCCCCCCCGGTTTAAAAAGGGGGGGGAAATTTTATTTTTTTTTTTTATTTGTAAAATGACAATTGCCAAACTTTTTTCACCCGAAATTAAAAGCAAATTTGGGGGTTTAAATTTTAAAAAATAACTTTTTTTGCAGATTTTCAGTTTTTAAACATTATTCCCTGAAAAACTTAGATGTGAAATGGAAAAGCAACTCAACATCGATTCCCCCAATTTTGCCGTTTTTAGAGAATCCCCTTTGTTTGGTTTCCCGTGCTATTTTTGGGTCAACCCCAAGCTTCAGAATAGGAAGGATCTACCAGACTGGAGGTTTTTTTCAAAATGTTTTTTTTTAGGCACCTTTTAGGTTTTAAAAAATTTCTAAGGTGCTAAAACTTAAAAAAACACCCTTTTTAAAAAAACCCATATTTGGGAAAATGCACCCCTTTTAAAAAAAAATATCCATTGGGGGCAGTGAGTATATTGACTCTTTTTGGTGTTTTTACAAAATTTTTTTGCGTTGGGCTGTTGGAAAAAATTTTTTTTTTTTCCAACCAATTTTTAAAAATTTTTTTAAATGAAAATGTTTCATTTTTTTCAAAAAAAAAACCTGTAAAAAAAAGTACCCAAAATTGTGTTATGCAATTTCTTCCAAATTCAGTAATACCCTAAGTATGGGGGTAAACTGATGATTTGGCACATGGAAGGGGTACAAAGGGGGGAAGCGCTTTTTTTCATTTTGGGGTTTATTTGTCTGTGGGTTGAAATTTGCAAAGCCCATAGAATATCAGAACAGGTGAAACCTTCCAAAAGTCACCCCATTTTGGATTCAACATACCTCATGGATCTCATCTATGGGTGTATTGTACAATTTGGGCGCACAGGTGTTCCACAGTTTTTTCAGTGTTGGGCCATGAAAATGGAGAGGAAAAAAGGCAGTTCCACCATAGTTCGCCATGCAGTATTGTGAGGAATGAATTTTCCCTTTTAATCCATTCCTGGTCCTGTTGCTATCTCTGTTCAAATTCAAGGTGTTTCAAAGTCTCAGCTGAGAGAGAGAATTACACACACAAAAAGTTCTTGCGTTGTGCATAAAATTCTGTTTACTTAGAGGAAGTCACAAGTTTTATATAGGCTTGATACGTAATAATACGTTTTAAATCATAATTGGTTAATGTGTTTGTGAAGATGTAAAATGTTTTTGATGTGCATTTAAGTGTTGCTATATTTGTAACCTTGGTTGTGGTACATGAATCCCCCTGGTCTGGCAAACCATGTGTGTGAATGCTGCTTTTTCCTTGCTTTTCTCATTAGGCTGGCCACCTAATGCTCTATTTTCCTTTCTTTTTGGGTTTTGCCAGCAGGAAACAAAGTACCAGAATAAAGGGAAAAGTTCCAATATTGTACAAATTATCTGTTAAAACAATAGTGATTTTTGGGTTTTATCTTTTACTTACCTGTATTAGTGCAAACTGCTGCAGGGTGTGTCTGCTTTGACCATATAAGAGGGAGGCCACCAGAATCTGTGGTGTTTTTATTTGGGGAATCTGCAAAGGATTGTGGGAGTTCCCACTTGTATAAAAGGACTCCATGGAACACATGGTTAGATGAATGTGGAAAGCTGTGCTGTTAACACCATATAACTCTGTAGGAAGACAACAGCCTGACGTGCAAGGATACTGTTGTACAGAGTGGGACTGTTTTTTATCCCAAAGTGTTTTTGTGTTTGTTTTTTTTTTGCTGTTTAAAATAATCTCCTTTGGATTATTTTTGAACAAAGGCCTGTTCATCCTTTTGGAAAAATCCCATGCTTCACATATGGTGTCAGGAGCAGGATAATCTTTTTCGAGTATTGTTCCAAGTACTCATATTTAAAGGAATTATGTATAAAACCCTTCCTTTGGTAGTAAAACCAAAGTGAGTGCAACTGCAAAAAGAACTGCTGCAAGACACCTCAAACAGATGGAAAGCCGAGGAGCCATTCCTAAGTCAAACAGACGGCACAGCATGATATAGAAGCAGAGGAGCTAGGTGCTGCTGCTCCAGCAGGGACAAAGTGCTGCTGAATCTCCTGAAAAGACTTTACTTGTGGATGTTGCTGACCTGATGAAATGGCTAGCTGTGCAGCAAATTGAGGCCGATAAAAGACACCAGGAGGAAGTCAGGAGATCCCCATGAACAAATGCAACGTCAGGATGAACGCTGGAGTAAACTGTTCCGCACACTAAAACGGGAACAGCAAATGATTCCACCTCCTTATCCTGCTCCTGTGACTGTCTCTCCTTGGAAAGATCTTCATATAACAAAGCTTTCTCCACAAGATGATATTGAGGCATATTTAACTACGTTTGAAAAAGTTGCAACTACCTGTCAGTGGCCTAAAGACCAATGGGTGGTAAGACTGGCACCGTATCTTACTGGACAAGCCCAGCTGGCATATAGCCACATGAATATGCAGGATGCTAAGGACTATGACTTGGTTAAAAATACAATTTTAAGGCGATATGACATCAGTGAAGAAACCAACAGACAGAGGTTTAGAGAACTCAAGTACTGCCACACTGATAGTCCAAGAGAGGTGTTCAACCGCCTATAGGATTTGTATGTGAAATGGATGAAACCAGATACCAAGACGACTGAACAGATCAGTAAAGTGATTATACTTGAACAGTTTCTACAAATCCTTCCAACTGATGTCCATGCCTGGGTTAAAAAACACAGACCCAAAAATGCTGATCACCCTTTTTCCCCTTGGCAGATGACTTTATCCTTGCAAAGAGGGATTTAAACAAATCTGCATTTGGACCATCCAGACCGCCCAGAACTATCTCTGGAGGGAGAGGTCAAGAAGGAAGGACTCCATTTAAAACTGCTACTGGTGACAAAATGTGCTATATTTGTCAAGAGAAAGGACATGTAGCTAAGTTTTGCCCAAGAAGAAGTACTAAAGGCCTCAGATCTGCATCATTCTTGGCATGTAGTGACTTTGTCCGGTCTTTTCAAATTAATGGGCATACTGTGGATGCTTTGCTTGATTCTGGCAGTAAACTAAGTCTTGTTCAGGAGGATTTGATAACCAATAAGACAGAGTTTCCTAAAGTACCTATTACTTGCATTCATGGAGATACAAAAAATTACTCCCATCACAAGTTAAACGCAGTTGCATGAAAAATTTGCTTTACCATCCCAGCAGTTGTGGTTCCTAAAACTACAATTTCCCGGTGATCCTTGGCAGAACTACTCCTGGATTAAAGGACTTGCGAATGGAGTAAAAGCCAGTTGTTGGCTGTGACTACAAGAGCTCAAGAAAAGACAAAGAAGAAATATGAGACCCTGGAGGACATTTTCCCATTCCATGATGATATCATTGAGCCGCCATCATCAAAACCTCCAAGCATTCCAGAACAGGAGGATGTCTTCAGGAAAAAACTTCAAAGGGAAGGCAAGTACATTGATACAGGACTATGGGACACTGATATAGTAGCTGAGCAAAAAAAAGGACGTGATTTATATCCGTTATATGAGAAAGGCTTCAATTAACTGTAAGAGGGTTGGGGAAAAGGGTGATAAAAACCTGCCACACCCTTTTTCCTTGTTGAGGATAAAATTTTGTATAGAGGTGGTGTGGGTCATCCAAAGACAGGAGAGCGAGTACAACAATTGGTTGTGCCAAAAAGATTCAGATCAGAAATATTGAAAAATGGCACAATGATGTTCCATATTTGCTTTGTTTTACAAATGATGAGAAAAAACTGTCAAAAATTGAATTCAGGTACCAATGATAATGTCCAATAACTAAAGTTTACCAGAAGAATTGGTATGGTTTTTTTCAACATGCTAGAAAAAAAAAAAGCCATTAAAGTAGGTGATAAGGTTCTTCTCTTATTTCCCTAGCAGTGAAAAAGTTGCTAGCAAAATGGCAGGGCCCCATATAAAGTTGTCAGACAAAAGGGTCCTGCAGATTTGAAATTGAAACCCAGATAAAAAACAAAAAAAGAAAGGTCTATCATGTAAATTTACTGAAACGTTGGTTTGAGCCCAGGGGTTTTAACCCAAAAAGTGGTACAATTTTTTACAATTATTACCGAGTCTTCAACGATATGTCTGAAGAGATTTATGATTTGTTAAAAAATCATGCAGAGTGGTCAGATGAAACCCCTGAATCCAAAATTTATCTAAGGAGCAACTTTTGTGGACCTGAGGAACCTTATACATTCGAGTTCACATGTTTTTGGTAGTAAACCTGGTCATGTATCTTTAGTTTGTCATGAAATTAATACTGGAGATCATGCTCCAATTAGACAAAAATCTTATCGAATACCAGAAAAATTAAAGTGTTTTTGCAGAAAATTAATTTTAAGAAATGCTTAAACTGGGATTTATTGAGCCATCAAGAAGTCCTTGGTCTTCACCTTTGTGATAGTCGGGGAAAAAAAATGGAAACATAAGATTTTGCATAGATTTTCGTAAAATTAATGCCATCTTGTTTTGACAGTTTTTCCAGTGCCCCGCATTGTTTAAATCTTATAGACAGTTTGGGAAATGCAGCTTACATTTCCACCCTAGATTAATGTAAGGGTTGAAAGGAAAAACACAGCTCACCTCTTGGACTAGTTTCCACAATGAAGTCTCTCACAGTGATCCTCCTGCTGCTGCCAGGCGGAAATACACAAACAAACAAAAGGATATCCGGGTAGTGCTCCCGTCGAGGGCTGCAGATTCCGATGGGGCAGTTGCCCGAATGATATCCAAAGTTCGGGTAATCGGTAAATGTTGCAGCTTTATTAGAAAACAAAAATAAAAAGCAGCATCAAACAGCATAATTCCCGTATTGGGAGAAGAACTCAGACGCGTTTCGGCTATGCAGCCCTTGTCACTGTAGAGGCAGCTAGTGCTGCACTTCTTTAAATGTTCAATTAAAACCCAATTTGCCATACAAGAGCCAAGATCACATGATGAAAAACACCAAACGGAAAAATTTTTGTTACAAATCAAGCATTGTTGCAGAGGTGGTCTATCAACTGTCTGTCTTCACCAAACCGTAGGAATAAACCTTATGTTTACAAGAAGAGATGTAGCACAAAATGAGCTCCCCTTGTTTTATCATGTGAATGTATCTCAAAAAAGGAAACATATAATGGAGATTTGTTACACATAAAGAACTGTGCAGGAGAGAACTCCACATAGGTCTATCTCATCTGCAACATGAAAAGTACTTTATAAAGAAATAGTGGGCAAAAAAGTATATATGCTACGGGCCAAGAGAACGAGATATATTGTAAATCCCTATTCTGAATATGTAAGTATGTCTCAATAATAATTTCAGCATGTCAGTACGGTAGTTTAAGACCTGCGGTCTTTAGTTCCTAGCTTCAAAATCCCATGCTTCTCTGTTTCTGACTAAAACTAGTCCAAATTTTCCTCCCCTATAGGGACGCTAATTTTGTCGATGCATAAATATTGAAAGCCTTTTAGATCCCGTCATGTTCCTCTATGAATGTTTTGCGGCTCCTGATATATTGCCTTGGCCTTTTTTAATGCTTGCCACATGTTCCATAATTATATTTTCAATTTGCGAATTGTGCTGCCAACCATATTTTTTGTTACGGATGTACATTGTAGATATATATGACATGTTGGCTGTCACAATTGGGCAAACTGTCGGAGTCATAAACCTGTTCACCATGAATTTTCAAACTGGGTGGTCTTGTGTGCCCATCTACATGCATTGATCTGCTTCCTCCAATTTGTAAAAACCTTTTTGTGACAACCAAATTTTTTTTACTGTATTTTTGACGGGGTTATAGGTGCTAGGTGAATATATATTGCCCAAAGTTCTACCTCTCTTGGGCACCTTTGTATGCTGCTTCTACTATTTCTACAATTTGTTTTCTGGCGGTAAAATGTGGAGGTTCTTTCTAAATATATTTTTGATCTGGTTGAAGTTTTTGCTGTATCTTGTGGAGAAGGTGATTTTACTTTGTTGATGTGCCTGTCTATTGGATTTTGGATCTTTCTTATTCAATAACTGTTCTTGTTTTTTGAGACTAACTCGGGACTTTGCCTTCTTGATGTCACCCACTTTGTAACCTCTCTGTGTCAGTCTATTCTCTATTTCACATGCTGCCTGTTCAAAATCCTTTCTCCCGTGTGCAAATTCTTTTAGCCTTACCAATTCCCCATATGGAATAGCTTGTTATTGTTTAGGTGAATGGCAAATATTAGTCCGTAAAATTGTATTACCCGATGTGGGTTTACGATAAAGGGTGGTAAGAATTTGCCCTGTCTCTAGATGTCCACTTAAATATATATCCAAAAATGGGGTTTTAAGTCTGTCCCAATTTAAAGTGAAACGAAGACTGAGTAAAATTGGAATTTTAAAGTAATCCTCAAAGAGTGGTATGAGCGCCACATCGCGACCCCAAATGATAAGGAGGGCGTTTGAGTAGCGCCCCATACCACTCAATCCAACAAAAAAGGGTTAATGGTACTTTAATGTATGGTATTCCACCACGCCATGTAAATATTGGCCATTGATGGCGAGAAAGTGGCCCCATTGGGGGCACCTATAAGTTGCAGCTAGAATTGGTGTTCAAATTTAAAGAAATTGCTTCCAAGGAGTTTCTCAACTGTCATAATGATAACTCCTGTAAAAGTGCCTCATTCTACCATGATTTTTTAAAAAAATAGGAATGTGCTACAAGGGCCAAGTCATGGGGGTGATGGTACAATCCTTCTACATCGCAGGTTACCCACGTATATTCTTTTGACCAAGATTTGTCTGACAGTCTCTGAAGGACTGACGTTGTATCTTTTACATATCCTGGGAGACCTGTTTCTATATCTTGCAAACAAACTTATCAACCCAATTACTGAGTCTCTGTTGAGGGAATCATTCCCAAATTATTGGGGGTAAAAATAGGTGGAAATTGGGTCTTATGAACTTTGGGTGCCCCGTAGAAAATAGGTGTAATTGGTTCCTCTCTAAAAATGTATTTTGCTTGTTTTTCTTCCAGAACCCTCAAAGCTATGCCCTCCTGAAGAATTTTGGTGAGTTTATTTTGGAAAAATTTGGTGGGGTCTTCTTTCATTTTGCGGTATGTGTTTGTATCTTCTAGAATTTTGTGGACTTGCATGGTGTAAAGACCAGCATCCATGACTACCGTAGCTCCCCCCTTATCAGCCCTTTTTATAATCAAGTTGTTATTCATTTTAAGTTCCTTTATGGCTTTGAATTGGGACCATGTGATGTTGTGCTTCTTGTGTTTGTTGTTTTTTTTTGTTTTGATTTTGATTATGTAATCTCATCAAATCCCGCTCCATAGCGTTCTGAAAGCTCTCTAGGGCCGGGACTTTGGATTTTATGGGATAAAACCCAGGATTGGGAACATGATGAGGGACATGAATATTAACCTTTATTTCTGATATGTCCTGTGACTCTATTGGCAAGGTCTCGTAACGTTTTAAAGCTGTTGTTCCCGAAAGGACAGGTTGAGTAATCATTATGTACGGAAATTTTACATCCTGTCTACTTCTTTTCCTATCATCCCTGTCTGCAAATACATTTTGACAGTTAATAGTCTCACAAATTTGTTTAATATCTATTATGGTGTCAATAAATCAAATTTTCCCGAGTAGGAAACAAAATTGAGTCCCTGGATTAATATTTCCAATTGTGGTTGAGTCAATATCGGAGGGATAATACCACTTGTGTATTATCAATTAAACCTGGTAAATTCGTTTGGTTTGTGCATATGTCCTTGGCGATTTTTTCGGTGTTGTGTAATCCTTTTTTGCTTTCCTTTTTCCGTTTTTGTCAAGTCCTTATGTAGGGAACCTTGTATTGCCATAGTCGATGTCCCTTCTTCCTGTGTGTCACTATCTGTGTTGCCACTGTCCATGCTATCCAGGTCCGAGAAGCTGACTGCTCTTCTATATCTGCTTTGAATTCATCAGGCACCCCCCTTAATTGTCCCTCTTGTGTTTTCATACACATCCAGACTAGACAAACATATAAAAGGATAAGGGCAAGGTTCATAATGGCTTATTGGTCAGAGTCTCTTTCTTGCAGTGTGAAGCATGCACCCAGGTGGGTCTTCCTTCAAGTTTCACTGAGGTTGGGGATACCAGGAGTATGGTCCTTGAAATCTGGGCTCCAGAGAATCTCTCACGTGCTTTTTTCTATTGTACCCATACAAAATCACCAGGCTGGAGCTTATGAATGCTTTGGTCAGAGTCTGAGTCTGGAATAGAAGAAAAAACTGAAACATGGGTTAATTTCAATTCATTATACAAGTTTATGACATACTTCACAAGGCTATTATTCTCTGCACTCAACTGTTGTGGATAGAACCCCCCTAACCTAGGTGGGCCTGAAAACAATATCTCATAAGGGGTGAGACCAGTGGGCTGTTTATGGGTATTTCTGACAGAATATAGGGCAATGGGCAGAATCTCGGGCCAGGAAAGAGATGTTTCCTCGCTAGCTCCCAAAATTTTATTCTTCAGAGTAGCATTTATCCTCATGACTTTTCCTGAGTTCTGTGGATGGTACGGTGTGTGGTAGCTGGGGTTTGCTCCTACTAGTTTCCAAATGTCTCTGGTTACTTGTGCGGTGAAGGCAGGTCCTTGGTCAGATTCAATAACTTCAGTGATTCCAAATCTGTACACCAATCCAGTCAATAGTCTCTTCACAGTGGTTCTTGCAGTCATGTTAGAGACTGGGTAAGCTTCAGGCCATCCGGAGAACATATCCACCACCACTAGAGCATATTTGTATCTTCCACTCTTGGGTAATTCAATGTGATCAATCTGAATCCGTTGGAAAGGATATAGAGGTTTTGCCAGGTCCTACTTTGGTGTTTGAATTGATCCTCCCGGATTGCAAGCGTTGCATATTTCACATCCTCTGGAATAGTTATTTGCTGTAGTGGAGATTCCAGGTGCTAGGTAGATCTTGTTGAAAAAATCATCTGATTTCTTCCTTTGTGTGTAGTACCATGAGCCCATTGTTGCCAAGACATCTTTGAAATTGTCTCAACAGGTTAACACCTGGATTCAGTGCATCTTGTCCTTGACTCTTTTCTTCTTCTTTCTTCTTTCCTTCTTCTTCTTTCTTCTTCTCACCTTCTTTTTTCTCTGCTTTGGTCAGTACATATATAGCCACTCCCACTTCCTCTCGAATCTCTGGGTGAAGAGCCACAGAATTTTTTGCCAAATCTGCTCTGTAGTTGCCTTTTGTTTCTTCTGTCTCTGTCCTTCCATGGGCTTTGACTTTCAACACCGCCACTTGAGCTGGTAATTGGAGAGCATGCATCAAGGTCTGACCAGCTTCTTGGTTCTTGATTGGCATTCCATTAGTTGTCTGGAAAATTCACAGAGCCCACTTCAGGCCAAAGTCGTGGGTTACTCAGTATACATAGGCCGAGTCTGTGTATGTGTTCACTGTCTTCCCTTCTGCAAGCTTCTGTTACAGCCCGGAGTTCTGCTTCTTGGGCTGACAACTTCGAAGGTAAAGAGGCAGCCTTCACGGCTTCTTGCAAGGTAGCCACAGCAAATCCTGTATGGAATCATGATTTTCCAGCTTGGATGCAGAGACAGTAGGAAGATTTGATTTTTCAGCTTCCATTTGTTCAAGGAAGTCATGAAGAGGATCATCTGTGGTGGTCTGATCCCCATCTTCTATGACAATCTGATCTCCATCTTCCCCCCTTGAGAGAGGAAGCGGGGTGGCTGGATTAAGAGTAGTACATCTCTTTAAGGTGACCATGTCAGGCATCAGTAATGAGCATTGCATGCGCAGGTTGTGTTGCGTACTGAGGAAAGGTTGCTGAGGCCGTTTAAGTATTTCCTGCAGGTGATGAGGGGCCAAACAGTGATTGGATGGCTCATAATGATGTCCCGAGTTTTTCAAGAAGGACTTGTGCAGCAATGACGGCTCTAAGGCATGTAGGTACAGACTGTGCAACAGGATCGAGCTTGCAGGAGTAGTAGCCAAGAGGTCTCACATGGTCTCCATGCTTCTGTGCCAGGATGCCAGAAGCATGTCCATTTTGTTCAGAAAGGAATAGGTTAGAAGATTGCGAATAGACCCGAATTTCCAGAGCAAGGGCTTTTAAAATAACATGTTTCAGCATGAGGAAACAATCTTGTGCTTCAGAGGATAGCTTATGAATAGTCAAGATGTCTTGGCAAGCATAATGCAACACTTTCAAATACCTGGAAGCATTGGGTATCCATTGTTGTGCACAGGTGATTAGGCATAGGAAACGGTGTAGTTGTATCAGATTAGATTGTTAAGAAAGGTCCAACACTGTCCTCTTGTAAGTATCAGTAAGGTGTCTGGCCCGCTTAGAAGTATAATGTCCAACTAATGCAACTTTCCCACAACACCATCTGGGCTGGAACATTGGGGAACATTGATTAAGTCAACATGCACTGCCACTGCATAGGGTGCGTAATGATGTCCCTATAAATGAAAGGGAACATTGGTTTCTTGAAAGTGCCTGGTTTGAGAGGTGGGAGTCATGTAGACTAAAAAGTTTTCCCTGTGGGATAAGTTTAGAGCAGGAGAAGTTGGTATATGCAATTCCTGTAAATAACCTTCATCTTGGATTCTGCGTGAAATAGTGGAATTCCAGTGATTCTTAATAGCATACTCTGTTCTGCCAGGCAAAAATTTTGCAATCTTAGCCCAAGTATTCCCCCGGAGTTGGTGAAGGTCATAGATCATTCTATCCTCCACTTCGGTCCAATTGCTTTTCCTCACTTCAGGATTCTGATGATGGTACCACCTTTGTCATTTCTTCTTCCCTGTAATCGGGCAATAAAAGAACAGTTTTTTGGGCCATACTGTTGTACTAAACCAGAAAGATTTATATCTTCTTCTGGAGTCCATGGTCCTGCAATAAGGTTAGGACAGCATCATGTTTTCCATCTATAGTAGCACTGAAGAGCTGTTCGGGCAGGGTGAAGATTAGAAACAGCTTCCCAATTCTCAGTATCGATCTCTGCCACCAGTTCCTCCAGCTTCAAATCCTCCTCATGAGTCCATCGTTTCTTCTTGCTTGAGTTTCGTTTATCTCTAGAGAATCCGTCATCGCAACCAGGTGCAACCATGTCAGGTACATCTCCTCCTTCCCATGGCCTGTGGATCTTGGTACTAGGCCTGTCCACCATCTTCTGAGTAAGGTCCGAAGCTACGGACTCCGGATCTGATAATTCACCAATTTCAAATTTAATAAGCTTTTGTTTGACAGCTATCGAGGAAATCTGGGCCCTGTGGAAGGAAGGGGTTAGACAGAGCACCCACAAATGATATTTTGTCATCCTCATTGATATGCATAGGTGTGACAACAGAAGCAGAACAGGAATGTGAGCATTTATGTAGTAATGTATCAGTAACACCATCGCTTACTGGGCCAGAACTGGAGGAGGGTGAGGGGGAGTCAAGAGCAGTAAATGTGCATAAATTGCAAATTCCTGTATGAAAAGCTTGAGGAGTCTCTTCAGGTGAGGAATGAGACATGGTCGGATGGGCAACCGGTGGTGAGATTGGTTGTGATGCGGCAATTGTGGGAGAATGGACTTCATTAGGTAAAATTAGATTGGTGGTAATGTGGCTTGCAATGCTGGGTTGAGTGGGAGAGATAATAGGACTGTTATTAGTTGCAGCAAGATGGACGCTGGTGACCTGTGATCCGGAACATTCTGGGGTAATGGGAGGGTTGGAGTTAACAATATGGCCGCTGGAAGGAAGTGGAGGAGCCTTGGAGGAGCAATATGGAGCTTTAGAGGAGCAAGTGGGGAATCATGGGCTCCACCAAAATGGCCACCGGAGGTGGAAAGGGCAGGGCTTTGGTGACCCGGGTTTGTAAGAACCAGAAAAGACGGAAGGGTCTGGTATTGGAGCAGAAGGGGAAATGCATTGCGGAACAGGGGTTGGACAAGCCATCCCACAGCTAACACAATATTCAGCAGTAAGGGAATTCTGTTGTCCACAATGTGGGCAGGTCCAACACTGAGGATCATAAGGTTGCGGTTCAGGCATTAAAGTATACATGTAATTAGTCAAATTGCCTTCCTTATCTTTGCATTCTATTTCCATGTAATTTTCTTTTGCAATAGCTACCGCCGTTCTGTGCCACGCTAAAGCGGCTTGGTATAGGTTTTTTATCCGCCAGTACCCCTTTACAATCATTTAACGCCTTTTATGAATCAGGTTTGGATTTTGAATTAAACATATTCTTTAAACTTACCATCATGAAACAATCAATTGGTATGAGTTACTGGCTCCCTATCATCATGCGTATAAAGAGCCGCATGCGGCTGTATCTCTGTATCAAAAAGAAATAAACTTCTAGCCAGTCACCACGTAAACCGATACCAAAAACCACAGAGATAACAAGGGACTACGTCAGACAGTATATGTATAGGAATACGCATACTCAACCACACCAAAGGAGCCAATCCTGGACACACAGGTCCCACAGAGAAGGCAACACAACCAACAACACCAGACTCTGCACAGAATGTCCGAGACGGATAAGTGACAGATTTATGAACCAGCAAACTTACCGGTCTGATATGCTCGAACTCTGAAATCGGACACCCTGGATGGTCTGGCTGTCAGCAAATGGTCGCCCCTCCAGGGTAAACTGGCTCCTTGGGCCCTTCGGTTCGAAGAGAGCACAGCACCATATTTGAGGAATGAATTTTCCCTTTTAATCCATTCCTGGTCCAGTTGCTATCTCTGTTCCAAATTCAAGGTGTTTCATGTCTCAGCTGAGAGAAGAGAATTACACACACACACAGTTCTTGCGTTGTGCATAAAATTCTGTTTACTTAGAGGAAGTCACAAGTTTTATATAGGCTTGATACGTAATGATACGTTTTAAATCATAATTGGTTAATGTGTTATTATGGGCAGACACTGATCAAAACCACAAACAAAATACATGAACATAAATGGACATATAACAACAAGTCGGATACCCTCAACGGCACAATGGCCTAACAGTCTAACAGCCCAACAGCTTCCTTTATGGGCATGCGCAAAAGCAATTCTGGAAAGTCCTTTGTGTCATCCAAATGGGGAAATATTTGGAGGCTTAACGTCTTGTTATCAGCAATTCCAAGCAGCGATATAGCTCAATATCATCCAGAAGACAAGTCCTGGAGGCCATTTTCCTTGTATGAGCAGTTACAAGCGATGCAGAGGCAATTGTGAATAATATCTGATAAACTGGAGTAAGGTTGATAATCGAATAGTTCAGCTGTAATAAAAGTGGATTAATCATAATACATGATAAAGATTAACAAGAGAAATGAGAGTCTGATACTAGAACAGGATTTAATGTTTTCCTATAAAACCACTAACCTGACAGTATAAAAGACATAACTTTACTAGGCCGGTCAGTCCAATTACAATGATATAAATTTTATATAGTTTTTATGTTTTTTTACTTTTACCAAAACAACAACAGAAAACTCCTCTTGCAGGATACTAGGGTGGAGTACATGGACCCTAAATATTAAATATATATACCCCGGATATACCAAAAAATATTGCAACATCAAAACCACAAACCAATAGCATAAATCCTAGGGACCACAAAGCAGATAAAACATAGCTTTTAATAAATACAAATAAAATGTAAAGACAAAAAAAACTAATCTATCTAAACCAATATAAAACTAAATCCTACATCTATGGCTACCTATCAAATAATGGGAAAGTCGCCCCAATAAGGGCGTTCCCACCCCGTACCTAAACTACCAACACCCTATACTAACTATCACTGTACAAAAAAAACATAAACAGGACAAAAACAAAGATGTATACATTCAGTTATCCCAAATGAATCTGGATGAATTCATAAATCCGACGCGTTTCTCCCCATAGTAATTGGGGTTCATCAGGGAAAACGGGAATATGTATACAACACACTAATAACTAGTTTAGATAAACTTACTGCCCTTATTAGAAATGCAAGGATGAGTGCTGATAGTCCGGTGGATCCCAGAGATAACTTATAACGGAGCCACCACACCAAGGCAGTCCACAGATGATGTACACCCTGTATTGGAGAAACCTGTATATAAATAGAGAGGCTAACAATTGAAAACACCTACCTAAAGATAATTGAAACCACGAGAGCCAAGAGCGGCGTCCAGGCGTCCAGAGAAACTCACTACGCATGTCAGACACTCAAGTCCCGTGAGACACTATGTCAGCCTCCTGCAAAAGGAATTGGTTGCTACAGCTACAGCAACCACTAACATGATAGTGCTCTGAACAACAAAAGGTGCCAGTTATATACGCAATGTAAACAATGCAGAGATGACATTACTATGCATAACAAAGTAGAACAGCACAGATAAGAGGCATAACAATGAGGCACATTACCAAGATAGGTAAATTAGCATCTGAGTAGCAGTGCAATTAGCATCTGAGTGGCAGGACCTTACTGCAAGGGTTTAACCCTAGAGTGAAGTCTAGACATGTAATAGATAATAGAACAAATAAACAACATGAAAATGATACAAACACCACAAATAAAGTACCTAATAGAAATATATATATACATAAAAATAATAAAGATACACAAATCCATCCTAATAGACACCAGAAAAGCCTCTAAAAAATAAAAAAGAAATAATAATACAGTGAATAAACATAGAAAAATTAGGAAAAAATGTAAATATTTTTTGTAGTACAGAAGATATATCTAACAGTATACCAATATACCTAAGTAGAGAATTAAAATGAAGATATAAATGACATTGGACAAAAATTCAGATAAATGAAGCAAAAGACAAATAATCATTTAAACCATCGGGCTTCAATTTTTTGAGATAATAGATCCATTGTGACTCACGCTGGAGCAACTTACGATCAAAGTCGCCCCGGCGTGCAGATGGCTTAACCACCTCAATGACTGAAAAAGACAGAGAAAGAGGGTTCATCCCATGTTTAAGATTCATATGACGTGCAATTGGGGAATCTCGTTTATGATGTATGTCCCCCACATGTTCTAAAATACGGCGGCGCAGCTCCCGCTTGGTCTTGCAGACATACATCATGGGGCAGTCACAAGAACACTGGTAAATAATCCCCTTGCTCTTGCAATTAGCATAGTCAAGCATATTATAGATACGACCAGTTTGAAATAAGACCTAAACTTTTAGAGACATTTAATATATTTACAGGCCTTGCAGCCCCCAAAATCTAAAGGTCCTATCGATTTAGATGACAGCCTTGTCGCAGGCGTTTTTGGGGAAGTATACAGACTATGTGCAACAAAATTGCCAATACTTTTACCCTTCCTAAAGGTTATAATCGGCCGAGATTCAACAAATTCAGAAAGAATTCCATCCTGTGCAAGGATAGGCCAGTAGTTGGTGATCAAGTCACGTATCTGAGCTGATGACTGATCAAATGTGCCGATAATTCTCACCTTATTCGTAGGCATATCCAGAACACGTTCCTTTAGGAACATCCTCCTATCAGTGTCCCTGGCAAAATTGTATGCCTCTGATAGAATTTTTTTGGGGTTATCCCGCTGGACAAATCTACTCTTAAGAGAATCAGCCTGTTCTTTAAATGACGCTAGACTTGAACAATTACGACGCATCCTAATGTACTGACCCTTGGGAATACCACGTTTGAGAGGTGTGGGATGCGAACTTTCCCACCTCAACA
Organism: Phyllomedusa bahiana; assembly: GCA_025379985.1. NCBI lineage: Eukaryota > Metazoa > Chordata > Amphibia > Anura > Hylidae > Phyllomedusa > Phyllomedusa bahiana. The sequence continues at coordinate 29,023 of JAODAL010028433.1, read as the reverse complement.
AACTGTTCCCAGCCGTGGGCTTCCTGTACTCAGTTGTTTCTAACGCGCCATTTGGGCCCTTGATAATGTGTAAATCAAGAAAGACCAGTTCAGAAGGATGGATCTCATAGGTGAATGTGAGGCCTATAGGGTTGTTGTTAAGAGTCTCAACGAAAGTGCAAAAGGAGTCCCTTGACCCAGTCCAAAATATGATGACATCATCTATAAACCTGCCCCAAAAGCTGATATTGTCGACAAACTCATGATGTTCCTCTGAGAAGACTATGGTGCTTTTCGATTTTCCCATTATTTGATAGGTAGCCATAGATGTAGGATTTAGTTTTATATTGGTTTAGATAGATTAGGTTTTTTTGTCTTTACATTTTATTTGTATTTATTAAAAGCTAAGTTTTATCTGCTTTGTGGTCCCTAGGATTTATGCTTTTTTACTTTTACACAATAGAAATGCATTTATAGAAAATTGTGTTTTTATGTCCTCGTAGTCCAATAGTGATAACTTTTTTATTTTTCTATGCAGGGTTTGTTATTTTTCTGTTAAGGGCTTGTTTTTTATGGGATGAGTTGCCGTTTATTGGTACCTCTATCAAGGTTTTTGTAAGGTGTTTTGAACAAAATACAGCAATTCTGGTAGTTATTTTTATCTACAGTGGTCACGGTGTGGTATACATGACATGCTAGGTTTACTCAACAGGTTAATACGATTACAGCAAAAACATGTTTTTGTATCGCATAATCTGAACATTTTTATTTATCTGTGTACAGAGTTATGTATGGGCTGGTTCATGTTGCATTGAGTTGACATTTTTATCGGTATAATTGTTGGGGGGACAAGGCTTTTTAATCGCTTTTAAAATTCATTTTTTGGAAGCTACGGTGATGAACAGCGCTCATGTGACAAGTTAGTTTTACTCTGTGGTTTACTCTGTGGGTCAATACCCAATACCCAATTTATATAGTATTTTGTATGTTGAAGCGCTTTAAAAAATGTGTTTTTATTCTGTAAAACAATATTTATGCATCACTATCTTCTGATAGCCATAACTGTTTTACTTTTTCATATACAGAGCTACATACTGATGTTTTCATTGGTACCACTTTGGCATTTAAATAACATTTTGATCACTTTTTATTCCATTTTATGTGCTGCGGGATGAAAATCGCATCTCTGTGATTATTTTTTTATGCCATTTGTTGTGTGGGGGTAAATAATGTGACAGATTTATAGATTACAGATTACACGCACTGCAATACCAAATGTGCATGCCTTTTTGTTTATTTATTATCTTTTTTGGGGTGATTGCCATTTGTAAAGGGGAAAAGGGCAGTGTATGTGTTTTTATTTTATTTTTTGTGTCTGTGTTTTACTTTTTTGTACACCTTTAAGGTATTTGTATCAGTGATCTTTAGGTCGTATTTCTCCCAACTTTTAGAGATTGCAAAGAGACACATCAGGCCACGCCTCCAAACACACCAAATCACATGACATCACATAGGACACATCTCTAACCACGCCTGAACACATGACATCATATCAGGCCACACCTCAAACCACACCCAAACAAAGACATCACACAGGACACGCCTCTCACCACCACCTAACAGAATCATGCCCAGCCCCCTCTAGCAGACCAGTGCCAATACAACAGTGGCATTACTATGGTCTGTAAATATGTATCTATATAAAATAATGTTTTTTATATACAGAAATCCATACAAATAACTGTAAAACAATGTTCTGTGGATGATATCTTTTATATAATGATCATACAGTGACCAAATAATACAGAGAGCAAATATCACTGTACTGTTATTTAGCAAACCAAGACTAATATCATCAATGATACCACTCCACAAAGATCAAATAATACTGCCACATCATGACCACATAGTGACTGAATAACACTGCAACATCATGACCACATATCACCATCACACAGTGACTGAATAATACCACCACATAACTCCATCACATAGTGACTGAATAATACCACCACACCATGACCGCATGTCACCACAACATAGTGACTGAATAATACCACAACATCATAACCACATATTAATACCACATAGTGAGTGAATAATACTGTCATAGTGATCCTGAATAAACCATTACACTTCTACAAATATTCATGCCATACAGTGACCATATAGTGGTAGATACCAGTGTACACAATCTCTGCAAACTATATATTGCGATATACTTTGACCATATGGGGGTAGACACTAGTGTACACAGTCTCTGCAGACCATATATTACCACCATACAGGGACCATATGGGGGTAGCTACCAATGTACACAGGCTCTCCAGACATATTAGTGATTGCAGTGCAGTTTCGTTTAGTGACAGACAGATCACATCTTCTCTGATGGGAGTCATTCCCTTTCTCCATTCGATCCAGATCACCATGACGATTTCTCCTGGAAACATCTTGTCCCTGCAGAATTAACCACACAAACATATTAAGACGCTTCAATTTTCCAGCACCTTCCTAGCTGTTTCCACCTCTGTACAAACTATCTATGGGGTGATAAGATTAATAGGGGGGCTATGGAGCATTGTTAGGTGTTAGGTGAGGGTTGAATCTTGTGTTGGCACTAGGCCACAGGGGTGAAAGAGGAGGTTCAGCCACAGCTGACAGAGGACCAACCCCCTAGAGCAGACCTGGGCATTGTACGGCCCGCGGGCAACATCCGGCCCACTAGCTAGTTGGATGCGGTCCACGGCGTATGATGCCCAGGTCTACTAATAGTAGCACTGTCGACCCGCCACGGCCGGGTAGCGCGGCAGGCCGTCAGCGCTATTGTTAATATCCCTAGTATTTGTGAATTGGGCAGCGACACAATGCTCATCGCGCTGCTGCCTCTCCTCGGCGCACAGAGTAATAACTGCCGGAGGAGCGTCCCGGCGCTGGCGGTGTGATTATGTCATGCCACCAGCCTCGGGCAGAAGAGGAATGTGCTTGGCTGGGAAGGAGGAAAGGTAAGTATTAGTGTTATTTTTAATTTTGGTCATAAATTTATATACCTGCCTTTGGGGAGCTATAACTATATACATGCCTTGGGGGAGCTATAACTATATACCTGGCTGGGGGGACTAAATCTTCTTATATACCTGCCTGTGGGTACTAAATCTACTTGTATACCTTCCTGTGGGGACTATTTCTATTTATATACCTGCCTGTGGGGACTATATCTACTTATATACCTGCCTGTGGTGACCTATAACTATCTATATACCTGTCTGTGGAGACCAATATCTATATACCGGCTTGTGGGGAAGATATCAACTTATATACCTGTCTGTGGGTACTATATATATTTATATACCTGCCTGTGGGGACTATCTCTATTTATATACCTGCCTATGGGAACTATATCTACTTATATACATACCTCTGGGGACTATATCTACTTATATACCTGCCTGTGGGGACCTATAACTATCTATATACCTCCCTGTGGGGACATATAACTATATATATAGCTCCCTGTGGGGACCTATATCTATATACCTGCCTGTGGGGATCTATAACTATCTATAAACCTGCCTGTAGGGACCTATATCTATATACCTGCTTGCGGGGACCTATAACTATCTATATACCTGCCTGTGGGGATCTATAACTATCTATATACCTGCCTGTGGGGACCTATATCTATGGCCGGGTAGTGTAGCGGGCCGTCAGTGCTATTGTTAATATTCCTGGTATTTGTGAATTTGGTAGCAATACAATGCTCATCCCGCCATTGCCTCTCCTCGGCGCACGGAGTAATAACTGCCGGAGAAGCGTCCCGGCGCTGGCGGCATGATTGCGTCATGCCACCAGCCTCGGCCAAAAAGGGGTAGTGCTCGGGGGGAAGGGGGAAAAAGGTAAAAATTATGTTTTTTTAAATTTTTGGTCAAAAAATCTATATCCCGCCGTGAGGACAAAAATTTTAAAATCCCTTTCCTTTGGGGGAGCTATAACTATTTTAACCTCCCCCTTGGGGGGGGGCCCTTTATAACTATCTTTTTTCCCCTGCCTGTTGGGACTATATCTATTTAAAAAATTCCTCCTGTGGGGACTATATCTACTTTATACCTCCCCCGGGGGGACTAATCTATTTAAATACCGCCTTTTTGGGGGGACAAAAAATCTACTTGCATACCTGCCTGGGGGGGTATATTTTTACTTATATACCTCCCCATGGGACAAATATCTACTTTTTAATCCCTTTACCTTTGGGAACTATATCTAATTAATCCCCTGCCCTGGGGGGGGACCTATAACTTTTCTATTTACCCCCCTGGGGGTCCCTTAACAAATATACCTGCCTGGGGGGCCCTATAACTATCTATTTTCCCTGCCTGGGGGGAAACCTATATCTATAACCTGCCCGGACTGTTTGGAGCTGTAATCCTCCCTTAACTAGGGGACATATACTAAAAATTTTTTCCCCCCAAAAAAAACCCCTTACTGAGGGGACCCTGTAAATCCCTTTTCCCCTTTAACGGGGGAAAGTACTATATACCTCCTTTAACGGGTGGGCATATCTCCCACTATAAAACCTTTTCTTACTGAGGGTACAGAGTAATTTTCCCCCACAAAAAAAATTCCCCAAAAAAACGAATTTTTTCCCTTTTTTCCCCCTTTGTTTTTTTCTTTTTTTTTTAAACCCCGGGGCCCCCTTTAAAACCACCCCAAACTTTCTCATGGGGCCCCATGGAAAATTAATTCCCTGCCCTAGAGATTGGGGTTGAAAGTGTGACGCAAAACTCCATCCCCTGAAAAACCCTCCGGGTTGGATCACCCATGCCCTTTTCAAGGTGAAAGGGTTTTTATTTTAATACTAAAACAATAGTAACAAGTGTCAGACTTGCGGGGGCCAAAAAAACCAACATTTAACTAAACCCCAACCCCAAAGCACAATTAAGGAAAGGCATCGGTCAGACCCCCTGAAAAAAAGGGACAAAAACAGAAAAAAACAGTTTATTTAAATAAACACTCCCAACCCCCAGCAACTTTTCCCAGTGCCTAAAACAAGGTGACACACCCATAGCAGCAACCAGAAAAGGCGGGGGGGCTGTTTTTGGGGAGAGGGGTACCAGTTTTTTTCCCCCCGGGTCCCCTTCGGGGGGAATGGGGGGCCCACTCTGCTTTCCCAGATGCAAAAAAAAAATCTATGCAACATCCAGGAAAGCTGCTGACAGGTAGGTAGGAGAAGGCGGGGGAATAGGAAAACAAGGAGGGTCAGGGGGGACGCCCTTTTTAAATCCCCCAAACTAAAAAATTTCCCCTTTTAAAATATAATTTTTAAAATCAATATCTCTAAAATCAAAATTTTAAAAAAAAACCCCCCCAAAATAAAAAAAACCTCTAAAATAAAAGAAATAGGGACAATATACAAAGAGTATGTATCAATCAAAAGGACTTAAACCTAACATTTCCCTACCAGAGAACCTATTATCACCTAATACAGAAACCCCCCCGCCCCGATAAGGGCAAACCCGGAAATTTAGGGGGGTACAAAATTGCCCCCAAAAAAAAATTCCCTAAATCTATAAAAAATGGAGGTTTTTTGGGTCATTTTCCTCAAACCTTCAAAATGGAAAAAAGATAATAGACAAAGAATAGGTATATGAATGGGTTTCCCCGCTAAAACCCAAAATGTAATGTCAAAAATTATACTACAAAAAAAAAATTTTAAATAGTAGAATTCAATAGCCATCACTCCCAAAAAAGGGGGAAAAAATTTACTATAATACCTTAAACCAGCAAAAATTTAAATTTCCCCAAAATTTCAAAACCTGAATCCCCAGACGAAAACTTTTCATCCCAATCTCGGGGACTTAAAAGGGGGTTAAAAAAGACAACAAAATGCCAAACCATTAGTTCCCCAAAAATTTTTCCCAGATGAAAAACCCTTGGACAAGTACATAATCCCTGTAAGGGGGATAAAAAACTTCAAATTGGGGCTGGTGTGCCTGAAAAAAAGGACATATGGAGGGTTTTGATATAAACAAATAAATAAACCCCCCAAATTTCCCCAAGACAAACTGTATATGCAAATGGAAAATATAATGAATACCAAACTAAATACCTGACCAGCTTATAAACACTAGTTTTGCCCCCGGTGGGTCCCCCTTTCGTAAAAAGGGGTTTTTCACTGCCCCAAACAGGGTTTAAAACCCCCCCCCCCCCTATTTAAAGGGGGGGATATCCCCATCAAGGGCAAATTTTAAACCCGCCCCAAACTATTCCCAACCAAACCCACGTCCAACCCAACCCCAAATTCAAACCCCCCGGCCTTTTCCAATCCTCCACAAACACTGAATAAACTCGGCGTCCGAAAAAGCCCAAAAACGCATCCCGCGGAAATACAAAAATGGCCCCCGGGTTGATATCCCCCCCAACCCCGGTCCAGCGCGGACACTCAAAGATGGCCCAGCAAAACGCCCCGTACCGGGGCGCATACCCCAAACAGCAGCACCCGGCCCAGCCAAGAAAAAGGAACCCAACCTGCAGTGTCAGATAACCAAAAGCAGCAACACTACAGCACCATCCGAGTGGGCCCCCTTTTATTGGCCCCCTGCACCAACCACTAGCCCAAGGGGATACCCGGCAGTTACCCTCTTTTATAGTAGACAGAGTGGCCAATAAAAAAACGTATAAAATCAACAAAATGAGCCTGCCTTGAAGTTTTAATGTGGCCCTCAGCATAAACTCATTTCCCAAATACAAAATGAGTTTACAATATCAAATAGTGTTTTTTAGTTTAAATATAACAATAAAATCCAGTTTAAGATTTATGGCCCAAAAACGCTTTTGAAAGGCAAGGGGAACATAGCCCACTCCAATCAGAAAAGAGTAAGGGCGAAACATTGGCAAATCCCAAGGGAAAAAATTATTTTCTATGCTTATAGGCAGAAAGTAAAAACCCAAAGAAAAATAATTCCAGAAAAAGGGAAAGGGGATTTTACCAGCCAAAAATTTTAAAAGAGACGGGTGTTCAGAAAAACAACCTCTTTATATAAAAACATGCAAACAAAGGGGGGTTTCATTAATTTCCACGTGGGTAACCGGGCCCAAATTTTCTGTAAATCCTTTGGGGCCTTTTTGGGGAGAATCGGCCCTATCCCAATCACCCCCTCCCCTAAAAGGGGGGGTTTAAAAATGTCAAATCCCTCTAAACTTAACACACTTTTTTACCCCTTCCCCCTTTAATTTTTGTCCCAAATATGTCTGGCAAAAGGGGTGTCCCTGTGTCCCTTTTTAAAATCACCTACAAAAATTTTTTTTTACCCCGGAAGTTTTTCCTTTCCCGCCTAAACTCCCGCTTGGGCTTGCCCACATAATTTTTGGCCCACAGGGACAGGGGGCCAAGTAAAAAAGACTCCAACAGAAAGACAGTTTTTTGAATCCCCCTTATATGTAAAACCGGGCCCGCCCTTTTCTTTCTCTCGGAAAACTTTTACAATTTACAAAAAAAAGAACAAAAAAAAACATTTTTCCCCATTGAAACAGCCATCCCCGGGAGTCCACCCGAGCCAAGTTTTTCCCTTTTTAGGGGGGGCACAAAAGTGACTTTTCAAACCCAAAAGGCCCCCCAAAAAAACTACATCCTTTTTTTATATGTAATACTGGGGGGAGGCAGGTAAAAAAGCTCTTTTAAACTTCATCCTTAAGAGGGCATTCCAGTATCTTGTTTTTAAAAATCCCTAATCTGATATACATTTGAGCGAAATCCCCAAGAAAACGCAAATCATTCCTCTCGAATAAATGAGGGAAATCAAATTTTTGTTTTTGGGGACCAAAAAGGTTAACCCTATCCTCTTTTCCCGGGCTTTCTAAAAGCTTCTTTAAAAGGGGGCCCCTTTTGGGGACCACTATTACAGAATCCCGGTTTTTTTTAAAACCCCCTAGCTTTCTGTCTAAATGTTTGGGTTTTGTTTAGAACAATTTCTCCCCCAAACCGAAGGTACTTTCCCCCCCTCCCAAAAACCTCTCACCAAGGATCTCGGATGGCAAACTATCCCATCTGAAAGGGGGACTATTAAGTGGAAAGTAGTTTTTCCCATAATTTTTTAGTATTTAGAGAAAAATCCGGGTTTTTAAAAGATGCCCCACATCTAGAAATGGGAAAAGTGAACTCTTTCCACACATAGGTAAACTTTAGACCAAGTCAATTTTTATTTTAAGGGGAGTCGGGAAATATTTTTAAAGGGTAACCCCCCTCCCCCCCCACAAAATTAAAAAAAGTCCTTGATAAACCGGTCCATAAAAGGAAATTGTCCAAAACCCTCTTCTCCCATCCACCAAAGATAGTTTGGGACTCTCCCACCGCCCCCGGAACACATTGGGGAAAATGGGAGCACTGGGGGGTCCCCATCGCCGTTCCCCCGACTTTTGGTTAAAAATCTTTCGATCAAATACAAAGGTTTTTCCCCTCCAGAGAGAACTTCAATAGTGGGCCAAAAAATAATTTCACTATGGGGGACTAAAATTTTAATACCTCAAACTCCAAAAATACCTAACAGCTTGGAGGGGCCCTTTTTTCAAAGGGGTAAAAGAGGAGTAAAGGGGCCTCTACATCTATACTGCAGAGTAACGATCTTGATTTCCCCCACAAAAACCTTTTTTAGTTTCAAAAAGAAAGGGCCCCAATTTCTCTTAAAGTATGAGGGAGGCATAACGAAAAAGGATTGGGGTTTAATACCCAAAAAAAATAGTAACAATTTTTCCCGACTTGCGGTCCAAAAACCATCAATACTGACAAACCCAAACCCCACACTATTAATGAAAAGGGATCTTCAGAAAAACCTTAAAAAAGAAACAAACAGAAAAAAAAAAGTTTAATTTTAAATAAACACTACCCAAACACCAAACACTATTCAGTGGGCCCAGGAAAGCTAGGGGACAAACACCCATAGCAGGCATCCCCGAAAAGGGTGGGTGGCTGCCGTGGGAGAAGGGAAAAAAATTTTGGGTTTTTTCCTGGGCCTTCTGTGGGGAATGGGTGTCACTCTGCTTTCCCAGATGCAAAAAAAAAATCTATGCAACATCCAGGAAAGCTGCTGACAGGGAGGTAGGAGAAGGCGGGGGAATAGGAAAACAAGGAGGGTTTTGGGGGAACTTTTTGTAGCCAGACTGATTTAGTCAGTGTGGGGGCGGCCAAACCCACTGTAAAGGGTAGGGGACATCAGGGGAGGGAATTTTTAAAAGATGCTTTCCCGGGACCCTCGTTTTCTCCCCACTCACCCGGGGGTCACCCACGATATCTTTGGCAGCCGGGCCCTGACTGTATAATGCCACTGGGTTTTCATTTCCCCGAGGAAAAACCCCAAAAATGTACTGCACAGTGAGTCCCCCCGGGATCAAGGTTGGGGGTTAAAATTTTTGTAGTGGACCTTTTATTTAGGCCTTTGGAGGTTAAAATTTGAGTATTCCTTAAACCCTTTTCTAGAGAACTGGGGGCATGGGGAAAATCATGCAGGGCCCAAATTTTAACAAAATTGGAGCAGTAGCAGTGTGTCCAGAGCGGGGCCGGACATGGGCCGGATCCCTGGAGGGAGGCCCCACATGACCCGGCACGCCGACTCCAGCATGGGTAGGGGAGGGGTGACGCGCAGCATGCATCGCGCAGGGGTCGGGGTATATAACCCTGCCCCGAGCCGCGCGGCAGCACTCAGCACGGAGGCAGTGAGAGAGTGTCAGCCCCGTGCTTTTTGGCGCGCTGTTTAAATAATTATGGCAGGCATGGAGGAGCTTCTAGAGCAGCTCAGGAGTAGTGTTGAGCGATTATTATTGACAAAGTTGAAATCGGCATGGTATTTACGTTGATCGGATTTTTTAGATCACGCAATAATTTAGGTTAAAATCTGTGCATAATCTATTAATATCGCGCCATTTTCGGTGCTTCCTGTCATTTTCGCGGCCAGCAAATCAGCTTACAGAATAGAGCAGGGTGAGATGTGTGTGCGACGTCATGACTTCGACGTGTATGGTTGCGATTGGCTGGAAATATCACATGACCTCGTTTTACATAGAACAGCCCTTCCTGTTCATGATCATTGTGTTTCAGCGTCTCATAGCAGTAGGATGTGCGCTCTGCCTCTGTCCAAACAGCTCAGCAAACAGCTCAGCGAAATTATTCTATTTTTTCACAGAGACAGCTCTACTTTTAGCTATGATCCTTAGAAGTTAGTTAGATCAGAGATTTGCAGATTTTAGGTAGTTAGGCAGAAAATTTTAAAGGAGCATCTACCGCTGTAAAGTCACCTCTATAAAGGATACTGGATATTATACAGCCAAAACTTTGTTTAGACATTGCTTTGCCTTATATTAGGATACAGATCCTTTCTAGTAACTGCAGGTCTATTTGTTAGGTGCAAAACTCCACTTTTATTATCAGTATACATTTCAGATAGGTGTTCTTTTTCAATTTTGCCCAGTCCAGCTTTGTTGATAGAGCCACCTTGCAGTTAAATTCGAATACAGCAATTTTGTAGTCACACAGGTTGATAGGTGCCAAAAAATACCTTTTATTATCCCGTATACATTTCAGACAGTTTTTTTTTTCACTTTTGGTCAGTCAAGCTTTGTTCATAGATTTACTTTGCAGTTAAATTTGAATACAGCAATTTTGTAGTCACCACAGGGGAATTGATAGGTGCCAAAAAATACCTTTTATTATCCCGTATACATTTCAGATACGTGTTTTTTTTCACTTTGGCGCAGGCCAGCTGTGTTGATAGAGCCACCTTGCAGTTAAATTTGAATCCAGCAACTTTGTAGTCACCACAGGTGTACTGATAGGTGCCCAAAAAACCTTTTAATATCCGAAAACATTTCAGACCGGTGTTTTTTCACTTTTGGTCAGTCAAGCTTTGTTGATAGATCTACTTTGCAGTTAAATTTGAATACAGCAATTTAGTAGTCACCACAGGTGAATTGATAGGTGCCAAAAAAATACCTTTTATTATCCCGTATACATTTCAGACAGGTGTTTTTTTCACTTTTGGTCAGTCAAGCTTTGTTGATAGATCTACTTTGCAGTTAAATTTGAATACAGCAATTTTGTAGTCACCACAGGTGAATTGATAGGTGCCAAAAAATACCTTTTATTATCCTGTATACATTTCAGATACGTGTTTTTTTCACTTTGGCGCAGGCCAGCTTTGTTGATAGAGCGACCTTGCAGTTAAATTTGAATCCAGCAATTTTGTTTTGATTTGAGGGATTTGAGACTTTCCAAAACTCTTCCATACCTTCTCAAATTTTTATCTTTCTGAACATGGAGCGAAATTCAGGTGGTAAGCGAGCAAAGAGGGGGGTAGGACATGGAGGTAGAGGTACGAGAGAAGGTGCTCCTTCCAGTGCTGGCGACAACACGCATGCCAGCGGATCGTCAGTTGCAGGACCGTCAGGCCTGTCATCGCTGGGTCAGGGCCCTGTGAATCTCAGTAACGAACAGCATCGCCAATCTGTTCTTCAGTGGTTAATGCAACCTGCATCCAGCAGTCTTACCTCCTCATCCTCCCAGTCACGGCCACAAATGTCGTCATCAGCATCATCAGCATCCGTCCAACATGAAGCAGCCCAAATGTCAACTCGTGTACCCACCACTGTGGATAATCCATTTTCTGAAGACCTCTTTGATGACAAAATGCGGATGGGGTCAGAAGGCATGTTAAAAGATCAAGAGGCCAAAGAGGATGATTTTCTCTGCTCTGACGCCCAGTTACTGATGCCATCAGAGGAGGAGAAGGAAGCCGGTCAATCGGCAAAAATCCCGGGCGGCCGGCACTTGCAGTCCCTCTTGCTTGTAGCCAGCAGCTCCTGGATGCAGAATGTCAGGACGACGAAGTCACCTGTGTTGATGATGATGATGACGACATTGCGGATCCAACGTGGTCTTTTCAGCAGAATTTGCTTGCGAGCGCTTCATCACTGGACGAGGAGGAAGACGATGGGGTAGTGTTAGTACGGGTCCCGCCTCAAAAAGGGAGAGGGCGGTCGCAGAAGTCCGCTGATATGATTCCGCCAGCCACGGTCAGCGGAAACCCCGCTCCTCGCTTATCGCCGTCAAAAAGGTCCAGGACCTCTCAAGCCTGGGCCTTCTTTGAGCAAGCCTCTGATTCACCCAGCGATGTCATATGCCGCCTTTGCCGTAAACGCATAAGTAGAGGCAAGATCCTTAGGTGTTTAACCACCACCAACATGTCTAGTCAGATGCACCGAATGCATGAGTTGAAATGGAGGCAACACTTGGCCAAAAAAGGCCAGACCGATGCCGGGCCTCCAACCACTGTCACACCCTCTGTCTCCGCCTCCTCCTCCTCCGCCACCACCAAGCGTTCCTCAGCTGTCCATGTCTCTCAGAGTCATGATCAGGGATCAGCCTCCGCTTCAGCCTCCACCGTCGCCCGAGTACCACCAGCACCACCAGAGACCCATCCTACCCCTTCTCCTTCCGCCAGTTTGACGACCTGCATACCGTACAGTGGCCAGTCTAGCAGCCAGCCTTCTGTCTTCCAGGTTTGGGAGCAGAAGAAACACTTTAACCCAAACCATCCCAAAGCCATAAGCCTGAATGTCGGCATTGCCAGGCTTTTGGCCTTGGAAATGTTGCCTTTCTGTCTGGTGGACACAGATGGGTTCCGCCATATCATGGCCCTTGCCTGCCCCCAATACCAGATGCCGAGCAGATATTTCTTTGCCAGAAAAGCCGTCCCTGCCCTGGCCAGCCACGTGTCATCTAAAATTTCAAGCGCTTTGTCTGAATCAGTGGCCGGAAAAGTCCGTCTCACCACCGACACATGGACTAGTAAGCACGGCCAAGGCCGCTCACTGGGTGAGCTGGGTGGATGTCTCTGGGGGTGACGGTGGCTCTCAGGCTCGGCGCACGCTCTTCAAAACCGCAGGGATGGTGCATGGTTCTTTCCCCCAAGGTCCTCTGGTGGCATCACGTGCCCAGAGAAACCAGCCATGTTGAAATTAATCTGTCTTGGAGACCGTCCATACACAGGTCAGAAGCTGTGGACGACTCTCCGCAACGAGACCGAGCGCTGGCTGGGTGACAAGAACCTTGTGCCAGGCAAGGGGGTGTGCGATAACGGGCGAAATCTGCTGGCCGCCCTTAAGATTGGTAGGCTGGAGCACATCCCTTGCCTGGCACATGTCATGAACCTTGTCGTCCAGAAATTTCTAAAGAGCTACCCGGGTCTGGACTGCCTGCTGAGGAAGGCTCGAAGTCTAAGTTCGCACTTCCGCCGTTCGCACCCTGCTTCGTCCCGTCTGGCTGCGTTGCAGCGTCAGCTCGGCCTCCCCGTCAACCGTCTCATTGTTGACGTGGCAACACGCTGGAATTCCACCCTCCACATGCTCCAGCGATTGTGGCAGCAGCGCAATGCCATTACGCAGTACGAAGTGACACATGGCCTGACAAGCAGCGGTGCGGACCTCGGGGTGTTGAGCCACCAAGAGTGGAGGCAGGTGAAAGAGCTATGCACCATCCTTGCCAGTTTTGAAGAAGCCACCAAAATGGTCAGTGCGGACAATGCCCTTGTCAGCATGAGCATTGTGGTGATCTTAGTTCTGGAACAATCGTTGGACACTCTGAAACAACAGGTCCCGCCAGCGACGGAGGAGGAGACGGACACAGATGCGGACACGGAGCCTTTCTCTCCGTCGAATCCACAAGGCCCGACAGTTTCACAATTTCATCGGTCTTCATTAGGCAGTGGTTCGGGGTCCAGGGCTAGTGCAAGGCGGCGCATCAGCTCTCAGGGTGCATCATCTCAGGCAAGTCAGGGCTGTGTTGAAGCTGTGCCGGAGGAAGCGGAGGAGGAGGAGGAGGAGGTATTCCTAGACACCAAGGTTACCGACGTCCCTACCTTGGAAAGAGGTTGGTGTGAATTTGAGGCCGAGGAGGAAGATGAGGAAGATCAGTTTGCTAGTGCCCCTCTACCCAAAGGCTTGGGAAATCAAGGCTCCATCTCTCACATGAGTGCTTGGATGCTCCATTTCCTCCAACATGATCCTTGCATTAAGGCCATCAAAATGAACAACAGTTACTGGGTGGCCACCCTCCTGGATCCCCGGTACAAAACAAAACTCAGCACTTTCCTTCCACCCACCCAAATAGAGAGTAAAATGCAGGAAATGGAGACCTTGCTGATTGATCAACTGGAGACATCTGTTGCGTCTGCTTCACGTTCCTCAAATGTCACGGTGGAACAACATCAGCGACGTGACAGCAGTAGAGCACCAAGCAGCCGTAGCGGCAGCAGCAGCAGCAGGCAAGGTGGCAGAAGCCTAATGGGTGACCTCTGGCAATATTTATTTACCACCTCACCAACGCATGCAATGCAGGGCACACATCCAACACACAGAGACCAGCTTAAGATCATGGTGCACGACTATCTGCGTCTCAACACCGATGTTTTTGGATGTGTTCCGGACAAAATAGACTTCTGGATACCCAAAATGGATGAATGGTCCAAGCTCGCTCGCCACGCCATAGAGGTTTGTGCTGCCCAGCAGCCAGCGTCATATCTGAGCGGACCTTCAGCACAGCTGGAGGAGTCATTACAGACAACGCATCCGGCTTTCCACAGATAATGTGGATCGTTTGACTTTCATCAAGATGAATCAGGCATGGATCTCTGATGATGTTGTGGCCCCAATTGCCGAGGTCACCGATTAGTTGCCGGTCTACTTCACATTCCTCTTCAAACAGAAATGGTCCTCTTGAAAACATTTTTTTAAAATGATCATTTCTCACTGCAATTTTTATTCTCTTTTCCCAACAGTTCATTTTGCTGGTTTTGCTGTGAGGAGATTATAAAAGACAGCAAGGTTTCATGACAACATCGTATTCCATTTACTCACTTTATCTTTAGAAGTTTTCACATTGTCAATGGTTTTGAGGTCATGTTGCTGTGAGATACAGCTATAATTATGGTCCTTTGGAACAGAAATGTGGCTTCTAAGTGGCATTTCTCCCTCACAGTTTTTAACAGTGGCTGAGAAGTCATTTTTATAATTTTTTTGGTCATGCTGCTCCGCGCAGTGGAGCGCGGAGGCAGCCGCCACAGCTTGTTGGGGGTTGCTGCCGGGGCTCCTGTCATCGATGATGCGGTGGAGACGGGGAGGGGTGCCGGCGATGTTCCTGTCGGGCAGCTCACCAGGAGTCGTAGATGGAGTGGACGGTCGTCGGCGGGCGTTGGGGCGGAACTTATGGCCAGCAGCACGGATGTCGGTTCCAGCACCAGGATCTGGAGGACGGTTGGACTTCAGTGTTTCCAGGACAATGGAGAGTTCATCGGGGGGAATCGTCGTCGCAGATTTGGTCAATGGTCCCAAAGCTCCCGCGCAGCCTGGTGAGTCATGTTCCATGTCTGTATTGTCTCCGCCGGCGGGTGGGGGTAAGGGTTCGGGGCTGGGTCAAGACCCCTTAAGGTTTGGCCCAGTTCTGGCGTGGGAGGAACTGGCGGGGATTATTAGGGATTTTATGTCCCGGTTTCCGGGCCTATGGGGTTTGGTGGGCAGGTGTCGCCGGTCTCGGCTTGGGGTTCAGTGTCGTCGGATGTGGTGGTTCCCCTATCTGGGTGGGGAGTGGGGTTATTTCTAGCGGGGGGGGGAGGCAAGGTCAGGAGTCACGGTGTCCGTGCAGACTGTATTGGACAAGGTTGATAGCGTACGCTTGGACGACAAAGCAAAGAGGGAAGTGTACGTGTGTTTTGAAGGCCCGCTGGGGGCACATTTGAAGGATGAGGTGAAAGAAAAAATCTGGCAGTACGAGTATGTCGAGATTTTTTTCTCTCCTTCCATTGGAAAAATTCAATCTGGATAAGGGTAAGAGGGATGAACGTAAATAGGAGGAAGAGGAGAAAAGAAGATGGCGTCTGATACCTCAGACGTTCCAAAATTGGTTACAGGCATTCGCGATTTTAGGTAGTGTAATAGGTGAAAAAGCTCCTCAGAACTGTTCTGGGTTATTCTGCTATGTGGTTGAACTAGGGGAGTCTCATAGGGAGTAAGGGGGTCAGGACTGGTTCCGATACGATGAGCAGTTCCGGCAGCGGAAGGCGGTTCACCCTTCCATACGCTGGGACCACAAGGATATTGGGCTGTGGTTGAAAGTGATGGCCCCGACGAGGTACGGGCATTCCTTTCAGGGTTGGCCCGGTGGTTCCAGGCAGCAAGGGGGGGCCGGGTCGGTCAGTGGATCAAATCAGAGCGGGAATAGGGCTGGAGTCTCTTGGCAGTTCAACGAAAACAAGTTTAGATTCTGGGTTAGGTGTCGCTTTAAACACATTTGTTCGATCTGCAGCGCAACCTCCCATGGGGCATCCAAATGTTTCCGGAAGGGAAAGGGTAAAGGATCAGGCAATGCACATGGGGGAGACGCCGGTGAGAGTAGCCGCGATGGCGCCTTATCTAAGTAGGTATCCCGATCAGCGGGCGGCGTTGTTGTTGCGGGAGGGTTTCACGGTTGGTTTCAGGATTCCGTCTCCGGCGCATGAGGTTCCTTTCACGTTAAAGAATTTGAGGTCTGCAATGTTGCATCCGAAGGGGATTACAGAGAAGCTGGCCAAGGAAGTTCAGTTGGGAAGGATGGCTGGTCCTTTTGAGGAGGTGTCGTGTGTGGACCTTATAGTTTCCCCGTTGGGAGTGGCTCCAAAGAAGGAACCAAATAAATTTTGTTTAATTCATCACTTGTCTTTCCCAAAAGGTTGTTCGGTTAACGACGGGATTGATCCGGAATTATGTTCGGTTGAGTATCCGTCGTTTGACACAGCGGTTGTGCCATTTCTTGTTCGTATTTCGAGGCATGTAACTCTTGTTCGGAATGGGTGGTGCGGGCTGTGTCCGGGGTTGCATACCTTATTCATTATCTGGATGATTTCCTCTGCGTTGGCCCAGTGTACTCTGGGGTGTGCGGGTCGCTGTTGGCTACCATGCAGTGGGTGGAGGGCCATTTTGTAGTCCCGTTGGCCCCGGACAAGACGTAGGGTCCCACCCCGGCCCTGAACTTTTTGGGATTCAGATTGATTCGGTGGCAATGGAATGTCGGTCACCGGAAGAGAAGCTGGTGGCTATAAAGGGGGAGGTTATCAAAGTTTTGTCGGTAAAGAAGATTACTTTGTGGGATTTGCAATCCTTGTTGGGCAAATTAAACTTCGCTTGTCGGATTATTCCAATGGGCAGGGTTTTTTGCCGACAGTTGGCGGCCGCGACTTCGGGTGTGAAGGCGCCACACCATTGTATTAGGTTGACGTCAAATCTGAAGGAGGACCTGAGGGTGTGGCAGTCTTTTCTGGAGCAATACAACGGTTGGTCCATTATTTTGGATAAGGCAGTGAGTAACACAGACATTGACATTTTTACGGATGCGGCAGGCAGCGTCGGTTATGGAGCTTTCTGTCAGGGGGACCGGAGTTCCGGTACTTGGGTGAAGTCGGGCCTGGTCAGGAATTTGGCTCTATTGGAGTTATTCCCGATAGTGCTTGCAGTTGAGATTTAGGGGGAAAAGCTGCGGAATAAGAAGATTAGGTTCCATTGCGACAATTTGGGGGTGGATCAGGCCATCAACACTCTGTCAGCTTCTTCCCCATTGGTCATTGAATTGCTTCGGCGTTTAGTACTTGCGGTGTCTGAGTTTTAACTTGTGGGTTGTGGCAGTTCACGTGCTGGGGGTGCAGAACGAATTGGCTGACGCTCTGTCTCATTCACAGTGGCAGCGATTTCGGAACCTGGCTCCGGATGCATCGGCCATCGGTGTGGAATGCCCCAAGGAATTGTGGAGCGTGGTTACAATACCACGGACCGATTGTTCAGGTCATCATTGACAAAAGGGACATGGGATTCTTATTCTGCTTCTTGGTACTTGTGGGAGCGCTGGGTGGAAGGCTTGGGTCCAATATCTTCTGAAGAGGAAAGGGCGGCTGCTCTCTTTTGCTTTATAGGTCATGCAGTTAATAAGCGTTGGTTGGTCTCGAGAGTGTCACGGTTGGTTTCGGGACTTGCTTTTGGATTTAAGGCACGAGGGGTGCGTGACGTGACTAAGTCATTTTGGGTTACACAGGCTTTGAAAGGTTTCAGGCGGGGGCAGAGTTTGGTTGATGGACGACGACCAGTGGTATTTCAGCTGCTGGAGCACCTGGTCATTAGGTTGGGAGGAGTGTGTTCATCGGAATTTGAAGAAGGGCTATTTCGGCTGGCCTTTTCTTTAGCGTTTTTTGGCGCATTACAGATTGGATAATTGGTTTCCCCTAGTAAACAGGTGTCCGGGGGACTTCGGACTTCGGACGTTCAACTTCTGGGGGACAGTTTGGAGGTGTGGGTCAGGAAGTCTAAGACGGATCAAAGGGGCAAGGGGAAGCGATTATGGCTTGGACGTTTTGAGGGTACGCTAATGTGTCCAGTGCGTTGTCTGGAATTATATAGGAGAGGGCGCCCGATGGCAGTCGGACCATTGTTGGTGCATGAGGATGGGACATTTTTGTCTCGCTTCCAGTTAAATGCGGTTTCAGGCGTTGCTTGGCTGATATGGGATTGGACCCTTCTCAATTTGCGCCACATTCATTTTGTATAGGGGCGGCGATGGAGGCGGCTAGTCGTGGGCTGGATGCAGCGGCGGTGTGGAGTCAGTTTTCTTCTGGCGTGACAGCCGGACGCAGTTGGCTGAGGGCCTCCAAGTATGAAGAAGAGTCAGCATGGTGAAGTGATAGGGTTGGGGTTGTTAGTGTTTGAATTGGTAGGGTCATGCGCGGGAGGGCGGTCGGTTGGGAGTGTTGGGGGTAAGTTGGGAATATTTCTTCTGGCCTCTTCTACTCTACACCCCTTTCCCCTACCCTCCACTACCATCCCTGCTTCCCCCCTCTCCCCCCCTCCACTCTTCCTGCTTCTTGCCTATCTTTTCACGACGGTTTTCTTTTTCTTTTGCTGCCTTTGCATCTTTTTCAGATGGGTCCCGCCGGCTGGTATGGATCTTTGGCCACTCGTTTGTGCACTGGGGAGCACAGCGAGCTGCTTTACGGGCAAGTGGTCTCCAGCTTGCAGTCCCAAAGGAGGTGGCGACAACCCGATGGATCGGTAGACAGGGCATGGTATGGAACCAAGTCTTGCCGGCGTTTCAGGAATTCACCCAGTGGGATCACACTCCGGATGTTGTAGTGTTCCATGTCGGTGGGAACAATTT
This sequence comes from Phyllomedusa bahiana, assembly GCA_025379985.1. Lineage (NCBI taxonomy): Eukaryota > Metazoa > Chordata > Amphibia > Anura > Hylidae > Phyllomedusa > Phyllomedusa bahiana. The sequence continues at coordinate 9,834 of JAODAL010028433.1, read as the reverse complement.
GGGTACTTGCCCGATTCGGGAATTAATTAGAGACATTCGGTATGACCTGTTAAGGTTATGGAGGCAGTATCCAGGTTTGATTACGATTTGGTTATGGGTGTTAACCGGGCACGGGTGAAGGTGAATCGTACGGTTGCACGTTTTGTCGTGAGGAATGGTGGGTTTGTTGTGCGCCACAGGGAACTTGAGATGGGGGATGGTGATTTTTGGAGTGATGATGGGGTTCACCTAAATGTCGTGCCTTTGGATTTGTGGTCCTTGAATATTAGGGAAGGTCTGGAAAGAGCGTTGTGGCTGGTGGGGGCGTCGCGATCATGAGGAGTCATGAGTCGCTTGCTATGGCGGGATGGGGTCCTTGGAGTCAGTGTAAATTGGTGGGGGAGTCAGGTTTCGGCTTGGCTCCCAATTGGGATTGACCGGTCTGGCAAAGGTGTGGGCTCCGCATGGCATGGTCCTTGGGAGCAGGTGAACAGTGGTGAGCCACCTGAGGTGGTTTTTGGTGCCCTTGGGCTGGGTGTGACGGCTGAGGGTAAACTACTTGAGAAGTAGTGTAAAGTGGTCGGCAGACTTGGTCAGGTTTATGGTAACTCCAAGGACCTCAGCTCCAAGTGTTTTAGCTAGGAAGGTCTGTTAAAGGTGGCTATGATAGGTCGAATGGGTATAGGGGGACTTTACTCATTTGTTTAGATTACTTTGTTTATTAATGTTTGTATTAATAAAATTGCTGCTGTGGCCAATTCATCCAAGCTACGTCTCGGAGTCATTATTGGGTGGGATGTGGGTTGGTGGTTGGTCCAGCAGAGATAGGCGCTGCTCAGGGTCATGATTACTCACAAAGGGGGAGACCTGGCTGAAAACTACAGAAGTCAGAGCAGCTGCAGATCACTAATCACTAAAGAATGTCCAGGTCGTACCAGTACATCCATTTGTGGGAAGTCACATCCCCGCTAAGACGTACCGGTACATCCAATGTCAGAAAGGGGTTAAAGGTTTATTTTCACCTCAGCGTTTTGCAGGCTTGTCAACAGTTTCGCAGCCCCAGTTTCCCAAATAGAGTGTTGGGTTTTTCTCACAGCAGGGTGTTTTTTCACTCTCTGAGACATGCCCCCACACTGCTAGGTGCCAACAAGTCCTATAAGTTAAGTGTAATTCTTTAGTGATTAGTGATCTGCAGCTGCTCTGACTTCTGTAGTCTTCCGCCAGGTCTCCCCTGTGTGAGTACTCGGGACTCCAGTATCCTGATCACTGCTACTGCTCCACTTTGTTGACTTTGGCTGCACTGATTTTTCTCCATGCTCCCAGTTCTCTAGATACTGATAAGGAATACTCTAATTAACTCTCTAAGCCTAAATCCAAGGTCCACTAGACCCGAGGTAGAGGAAGAGGCTTTAATAGAGGATGTGAAAACAATAAAAACTGTTTTTTTAAAGTTCAAAAACACTTATCAGCTAAGGGACCACACTACTCCTCCAACCAACTGACCAATTCTGATCAAATCATTAATTTGTCCTCACATACTTTGACCACTACTGAGATGGGTATTCTGCTAAAGGGACTTTTTTTTGTCCCCATGGCAAGTTTTAACTTGCTTAGGTGAACAAAAAATCTTCACATCTTCGCAATATTTCAGCCTTAAAGAAAAGCAGGAATATGCAGAATTAGTTATCACTGAAGATCTGTTAATTGATGTGCAACTGCTATATGGCTTGGCCAATTATGGGGATCCAAGTTCAGAGAAGGGACTTTAATTACCCAGACATTGAGAGGGGTCACGGTTCTGCTTCAATTGCAAATGGGAGGAAGATCCTCAATCTGTTACAGGATAATCTTATGGGCCAGATCCAGGGCCGGACTGGGACTAAAAAGCAGCCCTGGCATTCAAACCCTACCAGCCCACATCCAATATCAGCCCCAATATGCTTAAAAATAACAGTATGGTATGGCAAACTTATTTTTTTTATCCCTTCCACTCCATTAAATATATAATCCACCCCATTAAGTACTAAAATAACCAATAATCCCACCATAAATTGACCATATGACAGTCAGACACCATTCTATGCAGAGTACTGTCATACTGGTGCTGCAAACTATACAAAACACTACCACAATGATCAGACACAGGCAGAATACGTAACAATTAAAGAGAACCTGTTACCTGGATTTTTTTTTTTCAGTAAATACTTGTTTTACCTATGAGATAACAATTCTGAAGCATCTTTTCATAGGAATCTGAATCGTCATTCCTCTGTTATTCCTCCTGCAGATATATGAATAAAACAACTGGCTTTTACTGTTACCCTTGTTGAAGAGTATTGTCCAATCCTTACTGATGGTGTAACACTTTAGGGACATATTCTATTGACAAAGGGAGAGGTAATGTCCAGTTGCCATCTAGGCCCGGGCTACATGGAGACCTTCTGTAGCACTGCAGACTGATTTTAACAATAATGACCTTTGCAGAGCATATGAGTGCAAGACGCTCCGTTTACTATAGGTCTTTGTCCTGCAAATGTAGCTCAATACATAATAACAATTAATTGCGCCACAAAAAAACTCCATGTAGACGAGGCCTTAATCGTACATTTTCAGGAGGAATAACTGAGAGACATTAAAGCACAGTGTTCTACTGAAAATAAAGATATTCCAGAATCTTTATCTCTTGAATTCAGTGACTAACAGGTCACATTTTTATCTGATTATAGACATTCCCTTTTCTTCTCCACCCAGCCCAAACTGCCATGATGACTTCTCCTGGGAACCAAGGCTTTTTTCAGCCATCATGTCTGTAGCCATCCCCAGCCTTTATAGCAATATAAATTCTGACCCCAGACAATTGCAAAGAAAATTATTCAGAGCAGACACCATAGACTTTGATGGTATAACGCCAAGTCCATGATAGACTGAAGAGAAATCCAATTTAACCTGTAGCTGGGAACAAAGAGAGTGCCAGAAATTTGAAACTAATTGTACCCCTCGGTCCGAGACAATATGCTGAGGAAGTGCATGCAACCAGAAAATATGCTGGAAGAAAAGAATGGCGAAACGAGTAGCAGAGGGAAGACCCGGCAGAGGGACAAAGTGGGACATCTCCGAGAACCGGTCAGTGACCATCCAGACAATGGTATTACCGGAGGAGGGAGCAAGATCCGTGATAAAGTCCATAGCCATGTGGGGCCAAGGGCAATTGGGGATCCGTAGTAGCTGAAGCAAACCCGCCGCCTTGACACGTGGCAACTTATTACGGGCGCAGGAAGTGCAAGATTCAACGAATTCACGAACATCTCTAACAAGATCATGCCACCAATAAAAACGAGAGATCCGAGAACAAGATTTTTGCACTCCTGGGTGACCAGCCACTCGAGAGCAAAGTCCCCATATTAGTATCTTTTTCCACAGTGCCGGGTGGACGTATGTCTTGCCCGGCTGGATCCGTTGGAGGTCAATGGGAGCAGCGGAGATCAGACGTTCAGGAGGAATAATGTGCTGAAGAGCCGGTTCGTCCCCTATCACGTCAGAGGCACGGGAAAGAGCATCAGCCTTGACATTCTTCTCCACAGGGCGAAAACGAATTAGGAAATCGAACTGGGAAAAGAAGAGAGACCAATGGGCTTGGCACAGGTTTAGTCATTGGGCTGTCTGCAGGTATAGGAGGTTTTTGTGGTCGATGTAGATATTGACCGGCAACGAGCTCCCTCAAGGAGATAGCGCCATTCCTCCAAGGCCAGTTTGATGGCCAGTAATTCCCGGTTCCCTATAGAATAATTCCTTTCTGCGGGGAAAAAGGTTTTAGAAAAAAACCCACATGTGAGGGTCTTTCCTTTGAGCCTTTTTTTTGGGTAAGCACAGCCCCGGCCCCCACTGTGGAGGCGTCGACCTCTAAGAAGAACGGTTTCTCCATATTAGGCCGGGAAATCACGGGTGAAGAAACAAATGCAGACTTCAACTTTAAAAAGGCTTCTTCAGCCGCTGGTAGACACAGCTTCGGGTTACCATTTTTCTTGGCGAGTGCCACTGTTGGGGACACCATCGAGGAGAAGTGTCGTACGAACTGCCTATAGTAGTTGGCGAAGCCCAGAAATCTCTGTATGGCACGGAGGCCCATGCGTCGTGGCCACTGCAAGGTGGCAGACAGTTTAGTGGGATCCATCTGCAGACCCATGTCTGAAATAATGTAGCCGAGAAAGGGGAGACTTGTCTTGTGGAAGAGACACTTTTCAAGCTTGGCATAGAGATGGTTAACACGTAAACCTGTCACACATAGACCTGGTGGGACGCTGGATCAGGTGAAAAAATAACGATGTCATCCAGATAGACAACCACACAGGTGTACAGATCTCTGAATATGTAATTGACAAAATCCTGGAAGACTGCATGAGCATTACAGAGTCCGAAGGAATGACCATATCGAGTGTTGAAGACTGTCTTCCATTCATCTCCTTCAAGAATCCGAATGAGGTTGTAGGTCCAGTTTAGAAAAAAACTTGGCTCCACGGAGCTGGTCAAAAAGCACGGTAATCAATGGCAAGGGGTACCGGTTAATTACGGTTATCTTGTTGAGACCACAGTAATCAATACATGGACATGGATCTTTGCAGACGATACTGATCTTTGCAGACGATACTGATCTTTGCAGACGATACTAAGCTTAAAGTAATCAACACAATAGAGGATAATATGTTATTACAAAGGGATCTGGATAAGTTGGAGGCCTGGGCAGGGAAATGGCAGATGAGGTTTAACACTGATAAATGCAAGGTTATGCACATGGGGAAGAGAAATCCATTACATGATTACATGTTAAATGGAAAAACACTGGGTAAAAGTGACATGGAGAAGGACTTGGGAATCCTGGTGGACAGTAAACTTAATTGTAGCAGCCAGTGTCAGGCAGCAGCAGCCAAAGCAAATAGGATCATGGGGTGCATTAAAAGGGGCATAGATGCACATGATGAGAACATTATTTTCCCATTATACAAGTCACTGGTTAGACCACACATGGAATATTGTGTACAGTTTTGGGCACCAGGGCACAGGAAAGACATTGTAGAGCTTGAACAGGTACAAAGGCGGGCAACAAAATAATAAAAGGACTGGGTGGACTACAGTACACAGAAAGATTGGCAAGATTAGGGTTATTTAGTTTAGAGAAAAGAAGGATTCGGGGGGACATAATAAATATGTTTAAATACATCAAAGGTCAATATAGAGATCTCTCCCAAGATTTATTTATACACAGGGCTGTATCTAGAACAAGGGGGCATCCTTTACGTCTTGAGGAATGAAAGTTTCTACATAAACATAGAAAGGGATTCTTTACTGTAAGAGCAGTGAGACTATGGAATTCTCTGCCAGAGGGACTTGTCATGGTGAATTCAATAACCGAGTTCAAAAAGGGTTTGGATGCATTTCTGGAGCGTAATAATATAACAAGTTATAGTGACTAGGATTCAGGAGAGGGGTCATTGATCCAGGGATTTTTCTGATTGCCACATTGGAGTCAGGAAGGAATTTTTCCCTAAAATGAGGACAATTGGCTTCTACCTCATTGGGGGTTTTTGCCTTCCTCTGGATCAACACCTTAGCACAACAGGCTGAACTAGATGGACGACTTGTCTTTTTTTAGCCTTACAAACTATGAAACTATGAAACTATGACATAAAGAGCCATCCTTCTTCTCTACAAAAAAAAGAACCCAGTCCCGGCCGGAGAGGAGGGCTTGCGAATGAACCCCTTCAGAAAGTTTTCTTGAATGTAGTCGGTATAGCCTGAGTCTCCGGCACAGAAAGCATATAGATCCTGCCCCGTGGCGGAGACGTACCAGGCAGCAGATCAATAGGGCAGTCATAGGGGCGATGAGGAGGTAGTGTCTCAGCTTGCTTCTCAGAGAAGACGTCCGCAAACAGCAAAACTGACAATCTTAACCCCAGTGCATGACTTCGCCCGTCTTCCAATTGAGCATAGGGGCATGGCACTGCAGCCATGGGAGACCCAGAAGAATAGCCGAGGAAGAATGAGGTAGCACATAAAAAGCAAGTCTCTCCTTATGTAAGGCCTCCACTTGAAGGGAAAAGACCTCCGTACAATACTGGACCAGGTCACGGAGAATCTCCCCACTGACAGAGGAGATAACTAGTGGTTTATCTAGACAGACCACTGGGAGGTTATATCTGGACACCATGGCAGCGTCCATAAAATTTCCGGCAAAGCCGGAGTCCGGGAAAGCTGAAGCTTGAAACAGGATTCCTGATCCTGACATGACTTTTACCGGCATGGTTAAACGGGGAGAGGAATTGTTCACACCTAGGGACGCCTCTCCCACGTAGCCTAGGTGCAAGCATTTCCCAGACACTGAGAACGGAGCGGGCAGCCCCTGCGGAAATGTTCAGAGCTAGCGCAGTAAAGGCACGGGTTCTCCTCACGCCATCGAGAGAGCTCTTGCGGGGTCAGGTGGGCTCTGTCCACTTGCATGGCCTCCTCGGAGGCAGGCAGGGAGGGCTGCAGTGGAGGCCTTTGAAACAACGGAGCTAGGCGAGGACGACGACGCACAGTGGGACTTGCTGCAGTGGGAGTCTACAAGGCCGCTATCCCTGACGTGAACATGACTTGCTTGCGGTGGCAGCCGAGGTGTAGCATGGTACAAAATCGTAAGGCGAACTCGGAGTCAGGGACAGGCAGTAAGGTCAGGACATGCGGCTAAGGTTCATGGTTGAGGAACGGAGGCAAAAAGGTACGGTAAACAATATATCAGACAAGACACTAGGAACGCATTCTCTTTAGGAGATAAGGCACTAAGGATCCGGCAAGGGGATCAGGAAAGGGCAGGCTTAAATAGGGGCAGCGCCCGGTGATAGGGAATTACCGGGTGCTGGCCCTTTAAATTTAACAGTGCCGGGGTGTGCGCCCTGGGGAGCGGGGACGCGCACGGTGGGAGACAGAGGCATCAGCAGGAGCATGGCCAGATAAGAGAGTGGGGGACAGAGCAACAGAGCGAGCGTGCCTGTGACCCAACATGCGGGTCGCGGCGCCGCTCGCCAGCAGGAGAGAGGGTCGTGGGGCACCCGTGACACTGGTATAATTCCCGGAGACTGGTGCAAGGCAAATGTGGTTTCCATCTTCAAAAAGGGTTCTAGGTCTTACCCTGGTAATTATAGACCAGTAGGTTTTATATCCTGTTAGGACTCTGCATGGGTAATTCAGCTGGTCTGTCTCCACACCCTGGGAGAAGCTTTGCTGCTGAGCTCAGGAGTGACAGCTCAACAACCACTCGGGATAGAGGGTGCGTCACACAGCCCAATAGGAGGGCTGCTGGGGTGGTGTCCGTGCACGCCATTTAAACCACTAAAGACCTTCCTGCCTTGCCTGTGAAAGGTTCTTCCATATTGTGCTTACCTTGTTATCAGACTTCGGCTTGTGTTCTTGAACTCGGCTTGTCTTCTGATTCTGTACTTCATTCCTGATAGTGTTCTGACCCCTGGCTTGTTTTCTCGTTTTCCTTCTGTTTTCTGACGTTAACGCTCTGTTGCTGACTAGGACTGTTTGACCTTTCTCTCACCTGACGTGTCCTGCCCCTTGTAGCGTAGAGACTGCTGCCCATTTGAAGGCTGCCTTTTAGGGCAGTTTGTCAAGTAGGCAGGGACAGAAGGCTAGGGTTCAGTCAGGTCTCTCTGTAATTCTTTTGATGTGTCACATAAATTGTAGGAAATTTGTTTGAGGGGCTCACAAAGGAATATACACAGGAATATGTGGCTAGATATAATATTGTAAGTGATTTCCAGCATGGTTTTACTAAGGACAGAAGTTGTCAGACAAACCTGATCTGTTTTTATGAGGAAGTGAACAGAAGTCTGGATAGTGGAGCGGCTGTGAATATATTGTTTTTAGACTTTGCAAAGTCATTTGACACTGTGTCTCATAAGCGCTTATTGGGTAAATTAAAGTCTATTAGGTTAGAAATAACACTGTGTAACTGGATTAAAAACTGGCTACCGGATAATACTAAAAGAGTTTAGGGAAGGGGATTAATAGCACTGTTTCTATTTTTGCAGTTGATACCAAGCTATGTAGTGTAGTACAATCGATGGAAGATGTTAGTAAATTGCAAGTAAACATGGACCCACTGAGTGTTTGGGCATCCACAGAGCAAATGAGGTTCAATGGGGATAAATGTTCTGCATCTGGGTACTAATAATCTGCAGGCATCAAATGTCCTAAGGGGTAAAAAAAAAAAAAATGGAGAATCGCTTGTTGAGAAGGATCTGGGTGTACTTGTAGATCACAGATTACAGAACAGCATGCAACTTCAATCAGCTGCCGGCAAGCAAAATATTGAGGTGTATTAAAAAGGCAAGGATTTGCTGGACAGCGATGTAACATGACCACTATATTAAGCATTGGTGCGGTCTTATTTTTAATATGCTGTTCAGTTCTGGGCTCCAGTATATAGAAAGGACGTAATAGAATTAGAGATGGTGCAAAGACAAGCAAACAAACTAATAAGGGGAATGGAGCATCTTAGTTATGAGGAAAGGTTAAAAGAATTGAACTTATTTAGTCTTGAGAATAGACGGCTACCGGGAGATATGATTAATCTATATTAGTATATAAGTGGCCCCTAAATAAAGTATGTAGGAAAGCTTCATGTTAAACCACCTCAAAAGACAAGGAGACATCCCCTTCATCTAGAGAAAAAAAGAATTCCATCTCCAGAGGAAAAAAGTCTTCTTCACCATGAGAACTGTGAATCTGTGGAATAGCCTGCCTGAGGATCTAGTCACAGCAAGAACAGTTGAGGGCTTCAAGAAAGGCTTAGATGACTACTTTCTACTAAATAATATTAATACTTATGTAGCTGTATAAAACGTCTTGATCCAGTCTTATGGCAATTTTGGAAGCAGAAATTAAATGTTCACTTAGGGCATATTGGTTCTGGCCTTATGGGTTTCAAGTCTTCATCAACAGGGGAAACAAAGTTAAAAAATTTCCTATTCCCTTCCCTTCATCCACATTTGGTGGAAACTTGATGGACATATGTCATTTTTCAATCCTACTAGCTATGTAACTGTTACGGGTGTCCCTGCGACCCTCGTGTCGGGTCGCAGGCACACCCGCAACGCCGCAGCACCTCCTGCTGCGGCCGGTGCCGCGGCCCGATGCTCGGGCCGCGGACACCCCGGCGTGTCACGGGAACACTTACCCGTCCACGCTCCTGGTCCCGTCCTGGCGCTCGCTCCTGCTGCCGGCCGGGTGCGCGCGCGCCCTCTAGTGCGCGCGCGCGGCACTGCCGGGAAATTTAAAGGGACAGTGCGCCGGTGATTGGTTTTCACCGGGCACGGTCCCTATTTTAGCCCTGCCTCTTCCCCAGCACCTTGCCGAATCGATAGTGCCTTGTGCCTGGAGAGGAAGCGTTCCTAGTGTCTTGTTCCGTTACTGTGTACCGTACCTTCTGCCTCCGTCCCTTGACCACGAACCTTGCCGCCTGTCCTGACCTTCTGCCTGTCCCCGACTACGAGCCTGCTTCACGATTTTGTACCACGCAACACCTCGGCTGCCACCGCAAGCAAGTCACGTCAGGGGTAGCGACCTGGTAGCAATCCGCCGCAGCAAGTCCATCCCGCTTTGCGGCGGGCTCTGGTGAAAACCGGACCTACTTAGACTCCGTTCCCCTGGCGTGCTTACATCATCGCTTGTGGTGGTCCAGTGGATCCACTACCACATCCGTAACAGTTCGATTCGGCCATGGATCCCGCCAAGGTGCCTCTACCGAGCGTCTCCGACCTCACTACCACGTACCAGCAATCTAAGCAGATCGCGCAGCAAGCGCAACAGCTAAAA
>JAODAL010028432.1:0-53336 GCA_025379985.1 Phyllomedusa bahiana | reverse complement strand
GTACCTTCTTCCTATAATTATATTATGCCATTTTTATTGGTACCATTTTGGGAAACGTGACTTTTTGATCACTTTTTATTCCAATTTTGGGGGGATATGAAATGATCAAAAAAACACTATTTGTTGTTTAGAATTAATTTTCTTCTACGGTGTTCAGCACACGGGATTAATGAAGTTATATGTTAACAGAACGGACTTTTACAAACACGACGATACCATTTATGTGTAACTTTTTTATTTGTAAAATGGCAAAAGTGGGGTGTTTTCACATTTTCAATATTCATTTCTTTAACTTTCATACTTAGTCCCCTTATGGTATTTGACCGCTAGCGGGCATGATCGCTTTCATTCATTACCTATTACACCATATCACATGGCACTATGGGAAAGGAGCTGGGAAGCTCATGCACCCTCTATTGGATGTAACAAATCCTCAATTTGCTTCCGATTCACTGAATCTTAAAAAAGCAAAAGGGATATTAGCGAAGCCAGTATCACTCATCTACATACAGCCGTAGAGTAAAAAAAAAAAGTAACACATTTCTCCCTTCATGGGATTTAAAAAAAAATTAAAAAACATAAAAAGTGTAGAAAAAAAGAAATAAAATAAATAATATAATAAAATGAATATATAATAAAAAATAATTGTGAATACACAGACAAAAAACCCAACACATATTCGGTATCTACTCTGAGTCTCCAGGGCTGACTGTGCAGCCGTTCCCCGGGCTCTGTTGGGTCACCGAAGTCCCGATCACCCGACAGAGCAGGGAAGCCCTTTGATTGCGCTGCAGTGACGATCCGCCGCAATCAAAGGGTTAAAGCACCGGGGAGCGGAGATTTCCCCCGCTCCCCAGCACTTGCAGGAGATGCTCTGGGATCAGGGCTGTGTAGTACAGCCCCATTCCCAGTGCTGCTGCGGCGCCGGGCGTCACAAACTCCAATGTCTGCAGCAACGGCAAAAGACGGTGGGCGGTCGTTAAGGAGTTAAAGAACTGTAACCCCTATTTTGGATTAGGGCTACGCTACAGCTAGGACTAGGGTTACATTTGGATTTGTGATAATTGAACCTGAATTTTTTCACAAATTTGGTAAATCCAGTCTCGACCCAAACCAGTTGCATGGTTAGAGCAACACTGGCAATCGCATGGCCAGAATAGACTTCTATGGTTCTTATTGAATGACATCAAGCAAAGATCTTAAAAACCATGTAAGAATTGATACAGAAAATGTATTGCAAAAAATGTTAGAACTTTTCATAATTTTCAGAATAAGATTTTGAAGTTTTTTTCTGTAATACTCCTTTAAATGGAAAAGCTTTGGAAAAGTTTTTCTTTATTTGTCTATATTTTCGAGATGGGTATTCTCCGCATAAAATTGTGCTTCCTTAAATGAGGCCAATTTCCACCTGCATTTTGTTTGTCTATACGGTAATGATAGCCTTAATTGTAATCATTATTGTCAATATTAAATCTCCTCAGGAACCTGATTTCCCCTGGATACGATAGTGGGGGCACTTGGGGACTCCTCACGGGTGATTTGCCTTTTCATTGCTTTTAAAATGTTGTCAGGTGACATCCAGAAATATAAGCCCCCCCCCCCCTCACTCCGCCATCTATAATTTCATCAATTTATGCATTTGCACAGTGTGATTCAACCGTTTTGCAGCTAAATTGTTGATTCGTGGCTCGTTTTCATTAATGTAACGCCGGAGTGTTTGGTTTAAAAGGCTATGTATCATTTTCTTTATATGGTTCCTTTAAAAATATAGTTTTAACGTCTTAATTTTAGACGGCAGCTTTGATGGTGTTATTCAGAGTTTTCTTTAATGTGTAGGCATTACAAAAGTATTACCTCCCTACACAATGTAGATGCAACCATAACTTATAATGTGAGCCACCATCTTGGTTGCTTTATGTAAGGAAAGCATGAAAACTCTCCGAGGTTGAAAAAGCTCCAGTTAGCTAGAAATGCATACAATTTATATTGCCTTGAAAGGTTTTTAGGCCCCATTCCCATCATGCTTTTGGCCTCTGTTGGTGGTATCTGTCAGGATAAAAAGAAAAAAGTATTCAAACGGATACCCAGGGTTGGACTGGCCCACATGAGCAGGAAACCCTTGGTGGGCCCCTTGACAAAGTAGTCCTGGGGCAGCTATTCAGGGAGAAAGGCAGAAGGAAAGAGGAATGGGCAGTAATGCACAGTAGCTGTAGGGTGGGCCCCAAGAATCAACTCCACTGTTGGGCTCCAAGAGTCAACTCCACTGGTGGGCCCAAGAATCAACTCCATTGGTGGCCCCAAGAATCAACCCCACTGGTGGGCCCCCAAGAATCAACTCCACTGGTGGCCCAAGAATCAACTCCACTGGTGGCCCCAAGAATCAACCCCACTGGTGGGCCCCAAGAAAAAACTCCACTGGTGGGGACCAAAAATCAACTCCACTGGTGGGGCCCAAGAATCAACTCCACTGGTGGGCCCCAAGAATCAACTCCACTGGTGGTCCTCAAGAATCAACTCCACTGTTGGGCCCCAAGATTCAACTCCACTGTTGGGCCCCAAGAATCAACTCCACTGTTGGGACCCAAGATTCAACTCCACTGTTGGGCCCCAAGAATTAACTCCACTGGTGGGCCCCAAGAATCAACTCCACTGTTGAGCCCTTAGAATCAACTCCACTGGTGGGCCCCATGAATTAACTCCACTGGTGGGCCCAAAACTCAACTCCACTGGTGGGCCCAAATAATCAACTCCACTGGTTGGCCCCATGAATTAACCAATTTGGGGGGCCCCAAAAATCAACTCCACTGGGGGGCCCCCAAAGAAAAACTCCATTTTGGGGCCCTCAAAACAACTCCACTGGGGGGCCCCAGAAAAAAACCCCATTTGGGGGGCCCCCAAAAATAAACCCCACTGTGGGGCCCAAAATAAAAACTCCACGGGTTGGGCCCCCATAAAATTTAACTCCACGGGTGGCCCCCAAAAATCAACTCCACGGTGACCCCCCAAGAATCAACCCCACTGGGGGGACCCAAGAATCAACCCCGGGTGCCCAAGAATAAACTCCACGGTGGCCCCCAAAACAACCCCACTGGTGACCCCAAAAATCAACCCCACTGGGGGCCCAAAATCAACTCCACGGGGTCCCCAAAATCTCCCCACGGGGTCCTAAAGAATAAACTCCACTTTTGTGCCCCAAGATTCAACTCCACTTTTGGGCCCCAAGAATCAACTCCACTGGTGGCCCCAAGAATTAACTCCACTGGTGGGCCCCAAGAATCAACTCCACTGTTGGGCCCTCAGAATCAACTCCACTGGTGGGCCCCATGAATTAAATCCACTGGTGGGCCCCAAAAATCAACTCAACTTGTGGGCCCAAATAATCAACTCCACTGGTGGGCCCCATGAATTAACTCCACTGATGGGCCCCAAAAATCAACTCCACTGTTGGGCCCCAAGATTCAACTCCACTGATGGCCCCAAAAAAATAACCCCACTGGGGCCCAAAATTTAACCCCAGGTGGCCCCAAAACCCAAAATCCATTGGTGGGCCCCCAGAATCAACTCCACTGCTGGGCCCCCAGAATCAACTCCACTCGTGGGCCCCAAGAATGAAGTCCACTGTTGGGCCCCAAGATTCAACTCCATTGGTGGACCCCAAACATCAACTCCACTGGTGGGCCCCAAGAATCGGCTCCACTGGTGAGCCCCAGAATCAACTTCACTGATTTTTGTACCCAGTACATACAATATATACATTCAAGAAATAGAGCAAACATAATCTGAAAGAGACTACATTTGTCCTATAGACCGCTATGGATCCACCTCAGCCCTGCCACAGTGTACATCAGGATAATTGTTTTAAGGTTACTGACAGACACCACCAACAGAGGCCAAAAACATAATATGAATGGGGCATTCACAAAAATGATGCATTTTTGCCACCATTGTACAAAATGTTGTAACAAAATACAACAAAAAATTATTTCTGTATGTACACATACCTACCATCTTTTAGAGATTTAAAGAGGGACATATCAGGCCACGCCTTCAAGTATAAGACATCACACCAGGACATGCCTCCAACCATGCCCGAACACATGACATCACACCAGGACAAGTCTCTGACCATGTCCGAACACATGACATCACACCAGGACATGCCTCTAACCATGCCCGAACACATGACATCACACCAGGACACACCTCTAACCAAGCCCAAACACATGACATCACACCAGGACAAGCCTCTAACCATGATGGAACACATGACATCACACCAGGACACTCCTCTAACCATGTCCGAACACATGACATCACACCAGGACACGCCTCTAATCAAGCCCGAACAAATGAAATCACACCAGGACACTCCTCTAACCATGTCCAATCACATGACATCACACAAGGACATGCCTCTAAACCCGCCTGAAACCCCATGAAAATCACCATCAGGGCATGGGCCCCAAAACCCAAACCCGAACACATGACATCACACCAGGATACGCCTCTAACCAAGCCGGAACACATGACATCACACCAGGACACTCCTCTAACCAAGCCCAAACACATGACAAACACACCAGACACGCCTCAAACCAAAGGGAACACATGACATCACACCGGGAAAAACCCCCCCAAAAACCCATGAATCCAAAAGACATCACACCAGGAAAACCCCCCAAACCAGTAAAAACCCACATGAAAACACAAAAGGGAAAAAGCCCCAACCAACCCCGGAACACATGAAACACACCAGGAAAACCCCCCTTAAAAACCGCCCTAACCAAAGTCCGAAACACATGACACCCACCCAGGCCCACCCTCAAATTTCCAAAATTTCCCCCCGGGGGGGGAAAGGGTAAAACCCCCAAAAGGGGGGGTCCCCCGGGGAAGGGGGGAAACCAACCCAACGCTCCCCGGAAAGGAAAAAAATTTTCTGGGGAAACCCCGAAAAAACCCCCAGGACATCCTCGTCCACAACATAAAAGGGCCTCCCAACCAAGCCCGAACACTTTACATCCCACCAGGACAAGCCCTCAAACCCAAACCCCGGGGAACACATGACACACACCAGGAAAAAACGCCCTAACCAAGCCTAACCATGAACATCACACCAGGACCCCCGCCCAAACCCCAAGGCCGCAACACATGACATCACACCAGGACAAGCCTCAATAAATTTTTAACACATGAAAACACACCGACACGCCTGTCTCAGCTCCTCTCTATTTTGATGGCTCCCCTGATATTCTATGAAAAAGGAATTTTGGGAAATTTCGAGAAATCTAACTGCAATTCCCTCTCCCCCTCACATAACACAGTTTTAAACCCCCTGTGTTTTCCCCCATAAAAACCAGCCTTATACGTCCTCTCCTACTTTTTTCCTGATAACAGAGGGGTAAGAGGAGGGCAAAGCATTTTTTCACACTTGCCCAAAATTCAGGCTGTAAAAAAATACGCTTACCCCAATGCAGGGGTACTGGTTTAAAAGGGGCCTTGTCAGCCTAAAGGGGGAGAAAAACAGCCCCTGCAGCCAAAACCCTAGCAGGAGGTCTAAAAACTAAATATCCTCCCCTTTAAACTCCCTAACAGGGGAATTATGTTTGGCAAAACCCCCTTCAGCGGGGGGAACACCCCTACAGGGAAGAGAGACTCGCCCCGGATTTGAAACTGAAACAGATAAAAACAGCTAAATCAAATAAAAGCACAAACCCGATAAAGCCATTTTAAAGTTAGGGCCTCACCTTTCGATTCAGACCCAACTTTTTGCCTTGACTTTGGTTTTTCGCCCATCTCGACTTGTAATTTACCTACATTTTTTGACCCGGGGGCCCCTCATTTCTACCTTGTCAGACTCGGGTTGCCCCAAAAAATTCCCTGGCATGACGTTTCACACAATGGACCGTGCCCTCCCTTCAAGAAATGCCACCGGGGAAACCTGGGAAGGGACCATACCCCCTTTGGGTTAGGGTTTTAAAGGGGAAGTATGGGGAGATTCCTAATATTCTAAACTATTTTTCCCCAATTTGGGGTTATTAAACCACATTTTCTGGTGAAAATTGTCAAAACCCACCATGAAAACACTACTATTTTTAGCCAAAAACTCAAAGGGCGCCAAAACCGAAAATGGTGAAACCATCCCATTTTTTTGGGCGCATTAAACCCGTGTAAAGGCGCCTGAAAGTCCGTATTTTTCTAACACTGGCATCGGGAATTCCTTAAACCGGGAAAACGAAAATACACCTAAAAAGGCATTGCGCTGAAAAAGGTGCATCGAATAAAAAAAAAAGGCGCTTTGGGCGCAATTTCGCCGAAACTTAGCATATCATTGCTAGTATTGGATGAAAATACGCCTAAGGCGCATTGCCCACGGGGGCGCAAAAACCATCTGTAATGCGCCTAAAATACGCTTTCCCAATGACGGGGGCCCACAGTGCCCCAAATTTTTGGGGGCCAAACAAAGTGTGGGTTCCACGGCGTAAAAAAGCGCCTAGTTTTTAGGTACACATTTTCATTTAAACAAAAATATGGCGTCAAAAGGGGTTTTGGCCCAAAATAAAAAAAAAAAACTGGTTTTTGGCGAGTTGGGACGGGCCCGCCCAAAAATGCTGCAGAAAAATTAAATTTCCCACTAAAATTAAAAAGATGAAAATTTAATTTGGTTCTAATATGATTTTTTTTTATTTTTTTTTTTATTTAACGAGGTATGAATTTATGGAGGGCACACAAGGTGGACTGTGAAAATTGTATTCATTTAGCCTAATCAGTCATTATCCATGTTGTTAAAGAACACGGTGCTTTGTTAATCAGAAATGGAAAGACCTTATTAGGTATGGAAATGAGTCAGAATGACTTTAATAACGGAAGCCGCCTGCAGGTGATACTATTACATTCCCTTTAAGAGCTCAGCCTACACACCTCCACATTGACCTGAAAAACTCCTGCTGCTTCAATCCACAGTTCTCGGCGAGTCTGCTGCCAGTTGTAGGAAGCTGCTCCGGAAGACAGAGAGAAAAAAAATAAACCAAATTAAACATGGGTTCTGTCTGCTTAATGCTTTTATTTGTTAAGGAAATTAAGAAATATATGCGCGGTAATGAGGAGACGGCAAAGCCCCATAGTAAGGAGAACAAGTGCGGTAATCACTGCGGAATACTCAATTAGAAATTCTTTACATTATACGGTGGTGCCGCCTCGAGAAAGAAGGAACGTTTGAGTGTGCAAACCCCTAACAAAAACATAAAGCCATCTGTAATGGTGGACCAAGTATGTTCCTGTACAGCCGCAGAGTCGGTGACTATGTAGAAGGCCTCCCTGCTCTCAGTATCGGATTGGGTTTAAAGGGAGTTTACTTACTCCAAAGATTAGCTTTTGACATGTAGGGACAGGTGATTGAATACTTTTTCTAAATACATTGCTCTTTTGATTTTATGTTGGTCAGGTAATGAGAGAGATTTTATCTGCTCTGAGTGCACGCAGGTTTCTCTGGTTATCTCTCTCACTGATTAGAGAAACAACACAAAAAAATGGGACATTACTTACTCAAAAAACACTACAAAGGTCATATTTTCAGCTCAATGGCTGGACTAGACTGAACCCAGTAGCAGGCAATTCTGGGCCATATGCTACTTGGGAAAAATAAACAGGTGCAGCTAATTGCTGAGCAGCAGCCCACACAACCCACTGATAGGGGAACAATTAGATGATAAAAAAATGCACATTAAATTGGTACCTGTTCACACCAGTATGCAGAAAAGCCACATTAATAAAATGGGAGATTGCACCAAAATCCCAAAAATTCCAATAGAACAACCACTCACATGCCTTCCATGCATGAGGGGGGGTGGTTGCTGGTGCTATAATTGCATATAAGTAAGGCGATACAGAAGGGTGCCATAAATACAGATAAATGTGCACCATGCTGGCTTACAACCTAATAGTGACGCCCATACTATCAGATTAGGCGGGCTGCCCAGCACTTTCTGGGTGTCCAACACAAAGTACACTCTCACTAATTAGACAGAGAGCAGGGAGGGATGTTACCATGGATGGAGCTTACTCTTAGAGCAGACTCATTATCTCTAACAAGATTAGCTTTTGTTTATAGATAAGCAATTGCTTTCCCTCCTTTGAGCACTTGTAGTTTTGTTTACGGAGGATAACATCTCCTGCACTTATGTCTTTGTAATGTCTTAGCTAGTTGCAGTGAAGATACATTTGTAAATCATTGCTATAGAACCACTCACAGCCAGAAGAGGCAGAGCAACAGAAAAGCTGCTTGTGACTTAGTGAAACAGCATGGTGACAAAACCCCTTTAAGAACTCTTTTATGGCGGAAGTTAGACCCTAGACTCATCGGTAGATCCTATGTTCCGTGTGAGTTCAGTCTAATATTGAACATAGTTTAGTAGAATCAGTTCATTATTTATATTGTGAACTTAAGGGTGTTTCCATGTTTAACGAAATGTTGCTGTTAATCGTCTGAATGTAACTCCCATCGTGCCTCAGAAAGAGTTACCTTGAAGGAGCTTTATAGTTATCTCATTGTTACTCACTGGTGAGGTTTGCTCTTTGTATGGGGGAGAAGAAGAAGTGATGTGACAACAGAACCAAGTGCACTCCTATCTTACCAATGGCGGTTGTCACCTTTAATAATTTTATTTCTATAAGAATATGACTACTATAATACTGCTCCCTACATACAAGAATATAACTACTATAATACTGCCTCTATGTACAAGAATATAACTGCTATAATACTGCTCCTATGTACAAGAATATAACTACTATAATACTGCTCTCTACATACAAGAATATAACTACTATAATACCCCCCCAAGGTAACAAGAATAAAAACAACTATAATACGCCCTATGTAAAAAGAATATAATTTAAATATAATACCCCCCCATGTACGGGAATATAACTACTAAAATATTTGCCCTAAAATACAAAATAAAACTAAATATAAATCCCCTCTATGAAACAAGAATATAAATTACAATAATACTGCTCCAAAGTACAAGAATTAAATACAAAAATATTTCCCCTAGTACAAGAATATAACAACTTTTAAAAAAAGCTCCAATGTACAAGAAATAACACTAAAATTTCTGTCCCCTATGTACAAGAAAAATCCCAAAAAAAACTGCCCCCCTTTTAACCAGAAAAAAAACTCATAATCCGCCCTATGTAAAAGAATATAAACAACTAAAATACTGCCCCTTTTTGTCCCGGGAAAATATAACAACAAAAAATACTGCCCTCTACATAAAGAATTAAAAACAAAAAAAACTGCCTCAATGAACAAGAATAAAAAACTACTAAAATATTCCCCCTTTTTACAGGAATATAACAACTAAAAATACCCCCTTTTAATTAAAGTAAAAAAAAATATAAAAATTTAAAACACCCCCCCAAAGCCCAAAAAAAACCCGAAACTACTATAAACTCCCCCCAAAATACAAAAAATAACTACTAAAAACTGCCCCCAAACCCCCAAAAATAACTACAAAAAAAAAAGGCTCAAAAGTACGGGAATAAAACCCAAACAAAAACTGCCCCCCAAGAACAAAAAATTAAAACTACTAAAATATTTCCCCCATTTACAAGAAAATAACAACTATAAACTGCGCCCTATTTACAAGAATATAATTTACTATAATACCCCCCTATGTAAAAAGAATATAACTACTAAAAAAACTGCCCCCAAATTTAAAAGAATAAAAACTACTATAAAATTTTTTCCCTTATGTACAAAAATTAACTACAAATAATACTGCCCCATGTACAAGAATAAACCCTACTATAATACTTCCCAAAAAAGAACAAGAATATAACTACAAAAATACCCCCCCATTAACAAGAATAAAACTACTTAAATCCCCCCCCCACAAAGAACAATTTTAAAAAAATAAACTAAAATACGGGCCCCCCAAATTAAAAAGAATTTTAACTACTATAAAAAACTGCCTCCAATGTACGGAATAAAACTACTAAAATACGCCCCTATTTTCAAGAATAAAACTCTAAAACGCGGCCCCTATGTACAAAAAAATATAACATTTAAAAACGGGCCTCCTATGTACAAAAAATAACAACTAAAAAATTTTCCTTTAAAGTACAAAATTTATAGCAATATAATACTCCCCCTCCATGTACAAGAATATAACAACAAAAAGAATTTGCTCCTAGGGTAAAAGGGAATATAACACTAAAATACTTTTCCCCTTTGTACAAGAAAATAACTACTAAAATATTTCCCCCAAGTATAAGAAAATAACGCTGTAAAAACTGCTCCTAGGGAAACAAAAATATAACTACTATAATACTGCCCAAGTACAAGAATAAAAACCAATAAAAAACCCCCCCAAAGTACAAGAATAAAATTTTTTTTAAAATACTCCCTTCTATGACAAAAAATTTTAACAAACAAAAAAACCTGCCTCCAAATTTTACAAGAATAAAACAACTATAATCGCCTCATGTACAAGAATAAACTACTATAAAAATGCCTTCTAGTAAAATAATATAACTAATATAATACTGCCCCCAAAGAAACAGGAATAAAAAAACCAATACTCCCAAAATTTTCCTTTTTATAAATTTTAAAAATTTCTTTTTGGCATAGGGCAATCCTCTTCTATTTTTAATTCCATAAAGATTATTTTTTCCAGTTGGGTTCCCAATGCTTTTTTGTTTTCAAATCGGGTTTTCCCTTTCGAAGCCTTTTTACATTTTCCCCCGTGAGGGATCTGCTTGTATAAAGGTGACTTCTAAACCCTTTACCACGTGGAAGCAACAGGGGGCTTTTTTAAATGACCCTTCAAGCGGGAAACCACTCAAAACCCACACTGCGCTAGGTATAACATCTGCTGCCGGGACATCCGAAATACCGGGAAATTCAGTAAAATTTTCCTAAAGGAAATATGAACATCAAGATGGGAAACTCCTTTTGGGTTAAACCCTTTTTTCAGCAGTCATTGACCTTTTCCCCATGTTTATTTTGTTTCCCAAAGGGGATGCATTTGAAAACACGGGGGTTTGGGGGGGTGTCTGACCCCCAAACCCGAAAAAGTGAAACAACAAAACAACCTCAAAGGGAAACATTTTGGGCTCCCAAAGGGGAAGGGGTTTAACTTTTTAGGACTTTTCAACCAGACGGTAAGGGGACAGGGCATTATAAAACCCCAGGCAAAGCAGTGCAGGGATCCGCCTTCCCAAATCCCTTACATCACACCGGGCCAAATGCCTCCAGCGAAAAAAAAACCCAAATATATAAAACACAACGGGCCCAAATCCCCTCCAGCCACCCCAAAATATGACATCCCACCTGGGCCTCCCTTCCCCACCCCCAAATATAAAAAACACAACAGGCCATGCCCCAGCGACAAAAAAATATATGACATCACAACGGGCCCGCCCCCCAGCCAAACCCAAATATATGAAAACACACTAGGCCAAATTCCTTCACCCACACCCAAAAAATTTTACATCAAAACCCGGGCCCATGCCTCCAGGGGCCCCCAAAAATACATGACTTTTAAACACCAGGCCATGCCCCCCACCACACCCCAAATATATGACATCACACGGGCCCTTTCCCCTTCCCCCACACCCAAAAATATAAACACCCCACAACACCCAAAGCCCTCCACCGATACCCAAATATATGAAAAATCACAACGGGCCATGCCCCCAAGCCACACCCAAATAATGACATCACCCCAAAGGCCATGCCTCCAGCCCACCTAAAAAAAGACTCACAGCAGGCCATCCTCCACCACACCCAAAAAAAATGACAACACACCGGGCCCATCCCCCCAGCCACCCCCAAAAATACATAAACAACACCAGGCCATGCCTCCAGCCACACCCAAAACAGAAAACACAGCACCCATGCCTCCCCCAAAGGGCCCAAATACATGACGTCACACCAGGATATACCTCTAGGGGGGACCTATATACCTACTTATTAAAGGGGTAACATATACCTACCTACTGGGGGGGCTATACTGAGGGGGACTATATACTTACTTACTATTGAGGGACTATATACCTACCTACTTGGGGGAATATTTATACCTACCTTCTAGAGAGGACTATATACCTACCTACTGAGGGGGCAAATGTACCTAACTACAAGGGGGGATAAGTATACTACCTACTATTGGGACAATATAACTATCTACAAGAGGAGACATACATAGCTACTTACTAGAGGGGGCCAATCTATGTACAAGAGGGGACATATATACCTACCTACTAGAGTGCGACTATATACCTACCCACTAGGAGGCGGAATAAATTCCTACTTACTAGGGGGATAGCTCTATCTATCTACTAGAGGAATATATATACCTATCTAATAGGGGGGACTATATAACTACCTACTAGAGGTGGCCAATCTACTGGGGCGGCTATATACTTACCTACTGTGGGGGCCTATACAGTATATATATATTCTACGGATTGGGGACCGTATATACGTACCTACTTATTGGGAGCCTATACAGCAATCAAATAGGGGACCAACCTACCTACCTACTTAATGAGGGGGTCTCCCTGTCTACCTAATTTTGGGTTGGATCTATCTACCATATCAGGGATATACCACCTACTATATGAGGACACAAAAGAAGACTAAATCTGGGTGCACAAGTGAAAGCCCAAGAGCCGTCTGGGGGTACTTCTACTGTTTGAGTTGCAAGGGAGTCATTATTACCTTTACAGGTGCTATGGACGGGGTTGGGAACGGGTAGGAATGTGCTGGAAAAAGGAGGAGTGTAATATGTAAATTCTGCAGGGATGAGTTGTATCCGGGAAAAGTGGTCAGGCCAGTTTAGAGTGGAGATGAAATGTGATGGAGAATGACACCATAGAGAAGAGAACGATTCATCAGAGAAGAGAACTACTCCCACCAGAGAGGATGTCTCTAGTGAGTCCCTGGATTTTGCTTCTGTGTTGGATCAGTGCTGTATTCATTGTCATGTGATGTAACCTGAGTGGTGTCTGACCACCATGTGTCGGTTTTGTAGGCACTTATATAGTGGCAGTGTACACTTGTTCCTGATTGCTACAGCAAGTGTGCGCCTGTCCCTGACCCTATGATCAGGGCCTTCTCTGCTCCATTTTTTTTCTTGCTTGTACTAATAGTGTTGTTTATTTTAGAAAGTGGCAGGTTGCGTGACTGAGGGAAAACTTGGAGGTAGATGTTGTATGTGTACTGGTGGAGCTTTTGTGCCAGCACCGTATTTCAGTCGTGGATAGGAGCTGTTCGGCAGGAGAACCCAAACTGAAGTTTTGCACCTGGACCAATGAACCTTTAGCTACGCCCCTATGTACAAACCCCTGTTTTCATGGCCTCAAAAATAAAAGTAGGGCTCCCAAAACCACATCATATAATCTCAGGGGCGTCGCTAGGCTGTTTTATTCGGGGCTCGGGCCCCGAATAAAACACCCTGTGCCCCGAGTCTCCCGGGCTCCAGGCCTCTGCCCTGGAGCACCGACTGGCCCTTCAGCTGCATGTGCGTCTGCTGGACACACACTCAGCTGAGCGCTTCTGCGGTGCAGAGTGCGAGCGCTCCCTGCCCCGCAACAAGTGTCGGACCCGCAGGTCCGGCACAGCGGGCCGCCGGGTCCTCACAGCGCTGAGGACCCGCCGCGGCCCCGTGCGCCTCAGCTGCCAGCGTCGCGATGAGGGGCTGTCATCGCGACGCTACCTCTCCTCGGGCGCACAGCGCGCCATCGGCCGTGCGCCCGCGGAGCTGCCGGAGGAGCGCGGGCTGACGAGGACAGAGCGCTCGCCAGGGGAGCTAAGGGGTATTAATGTTTATGCTGCTCCCGATCAGTGTGTTATTTGAGATCATGGGGGGGATAGCACATCCCCCCCTCTCTGTTTGAGCCCACATTACTGTGTCTTCCCCCCCTATATCTTATTTTGTAAGACTGTTTAAATACCACAGCCTGCATTCGTTTAGACAGTCTTTAGAACTCAAGCATGATCTCTTCTCCCTCTCACAGTGGAGGTTTTTTACATTTTGAATCCAGTCTTCTATGAATCATCCAGACAGCACAGATCTGTCTCCCTTCTTTTTACAGCATTAGATTAGGCACTAGCACATTTCTCCCTGTTTTCGTTGTAAAGCAGCTGCTTTGTTCTGTGCAGCTGCTGACGTGCAAGTGAAATGTTGTGGGCCCCTTTTTCTGAGTGAAGGGGGGGGGGGAATCCCCTCCGTGAATGGCCCGGGGGGCCAGACAGAAAGTAAATTAGAGAGCCGTCAGCCCAAAGAAATGAAAAGGGGGATCCGACCGACACTGGGGAACTGTGTTTACAGAAAACGAAGATAAGGGAGACAGTGAAAACAAGACAGCTTTGCTAATGACATCCAATTGCAAAGTTGATTGTTTTCACTGTCCCCTTATTCTGAAGACCATTTAATGAAATGATACAACCCCTTTAATGTCCCCTGCAGCAATTTACAGTTCCCTCATTGATATCAGCTGAATATAGGGAATTTTTTATTTTTTTTTGCATCTTACCTATCAAGGTAGGTTACGCATCACAGAAGTAGATGCCATTTCTGCAAGTGTTTGAATACTCCAGAAAAGAAATGAACAAAATTTACATTGAAGCAAAAAAAATTTTCCGGATCCATCTGAGCCCTGTAGACCAGAAAGGTGAATTTCAATTTCACTGCTCTGCAGAGTTGCATTGCCGTGTCTAATGGAAGCTATACCCACAGGTAGGCGGCTGCGAAACCTTGAGGTCAAGGTGAGGCTGTGTTATTATTGTCTATGTAATATTATTCTGCTGAATATCTCAGCGCAAGGTCAGATGTAGTCCCGGTAGGTATATAGCTTAAAGCACCAGTGACAACAACTTGTTATGTATCTAAGTATCATGTAGTATTCAAGTATAAAGAAGTATATGTCTTCGACGCCTGTGGCTAAATCCTTAAAGGGTCTGTTGTCTAACCCCGGAGCCAAGGACAATGGTAGCAGAATCTGCTATAGGACCCTACGGCTGAGGCACCTCCAATGCCTAAAGGAGCCGCAGAGGTCATGGGTATTTATGGGTTACTGTAGAGGATGGGGGTAGAGAGAGTATATACCGTATCTGACATGATAAGCTTAGATACATCATATTAACAGATCGTATCACATGTGATAGGCTTGATTAGATTAGCTGAGCAAACAGTATCATAAATAAGCGCTTAGATGCATCAGCTCACAGTATCTCACATGATAGGCCTGTATACATCAGCTCAGCAGAGAGTATCACATCTGATATGCCTAGATACTCTGGGTCAGCTGCCAGCATCACACGTGATAGGCGTAGATGCCCCATGTCTTCATAAAGCATTACAACTGCTAGGCTTAGATACTCTGAGTCAGCAGACCGTATCATACCTAATAGGCTTAGGTACTCTAGGCTTAGATACTGTGGGTCAGCAGATAGTATCACACATACAGTAATAGCTTTAGATACTCTGTCAGTATAAGGAATTCTTTGGAGCCTTAAAGGGGATGAATCGCTTCATCAGTTCGGCTGTTTTCCTGAAATCATCCAGAGCACAGATCAATCTGCTTTCTATGTTTACACGCAGGAGCATTAAGGCACCGAGCACAATTTTGCTTTTTTTCTGATTGTAGAAGCAGCTGCAGTGTGACTGAAGAGCTTTTAGCTGTACAGAGTGAAATTGTTGCCTGTCCCTTACACGCAGGAGCATTAAGGCACCGAGCACAATTTTGCTTTTTTTCTGATTGTAGAAGCAGCTGCAGTGTGACTGAAGAGCTTTTAGCTGTACAGAGTGAAATTGTTGCCTGTCCCTTCCACGCAGAAGCATTAAGGCACCGAGGCACAAGCCTGCTGTTTTTTGATTGTAGAAGCAGGTGCAGTGTGACTGAAGAGCTTTTAGCTGTACAGTGTGAAGTTGTTGCCTGTCCCTTTTTCTGAGTGAGAGAGACAGGAATATGACCGGGGTGGGGGAGGGGGGTCTGGGATCCAACCGGCACTGGGGAACAATGTTTACAGAAATCTAAGATAAGGGATCCTGTGAAAAAATGACAGCTTTGCAAATTACATCCAATTGCAAAGTTGCTTGTTTTCACTGTCCCCTTATTCTGAACACCGTTTTATGAAATGATACAACCCCTTTAAGCAAAGATTGACTTTGGGAGGAGAGGGAAAAACTTATAGCTTCTATATAGGGCGGCATGTCAGAAAAGAGGCGCCGCCGCGCCAGTTTTAAGGCGCATTAAATAAGTGTAGAGTTCACCCGAATGTATGAACCTGTCATAAATCTGGCGTGTGGTTGGCCTTGCATTGCATGTCTTAGGCACATATCTTAGGTGCATAGCTATGTATCTTAGGCACATAACTTATGCACATTCAAATGTGTCAAACTGAGCCTAGTTTTGGTGTACAACTGTTCATGCATATATAGAATAGGATTAGGACGCAAAATGCACCAAAATGGCGCAGCCGAAATCTGACGTGTTGCCCATAGTTTTTCAGCTGCTTTCTGTATCGCTTTGTGGATTTAAACAAGGGCGGCTCTCTTGTAAGAGGGAGGAGTAGGTGTTTGCATAGTGTTTATACTGTAAGGGACATAAAGCAAAAGGCGGACATGTCTTTTGGATTGGGACCTATAGCACCTACATAGTCCTGAGATCCTGTATGTATAGTTCGGTAGGTAAAAGCAAGGGTGGTTGTGCTGTAAGGGGAAGAAGTATGGGTGCACATAGTGTGTTACTGTGAGGAGGGAGTATGTGTGTGCATAGTGTGTTACTGTAAGGAAGGAGTATGTGTGTATAGTGTGTTACTGTGAGGAAGGAGTATGTGTGTGCACAGTGTGTTACTGTGAGGAGTGATTATGTGTGTGCATAGTGTGTTAACATGTTGCAAGGGGTTTGAGAGTAGTGTGTATGCCATATGTGTACTGTTACTAGTGTGAGAAGGGGAGCATGTGTGTGCATAGTGTGTTACTGTGAGGAGAGGAGTATGAGTGTACATAGTGTATTACTGTGAGGAGGGGAGTATGTGTGTGCAAAGTGTGTTACTGTGCAGAGGGGAGTATGTGTGTGCATAGTGTGTTACTGGGAGGAGGGGAGTATGTGTGTGCATAGTGTGTTACTGTGAGAAGGGGAGCATGTGTGTGCATAGTGTGTTACTGGGAGAAGGGGAGTATGTGTGTGCATAGTGTGTTACTGTGAGAAGGGAGTTTGTGTGTGCATAGTGTGTTACTGTGAGGAGGGAGTATGTGTGTGCATAGTGTGTTACTGTGAGAGGGAGTTTGTGTGTGCATAGTGTGTTACTGGGAGGAGGGAAGTATGTGTGTGTATAGTGTGTTACTATGAGAAGGGGAGCATATGTGTGCATAGTGTGTTACTGGGAGGAGGGGAGTATGTGTGTGCATAGTGTGTTACTGTGAGAAGGGGAGTATGTGTGTGCATAGTGTGTTACTGGGAGGAGGGGAGTATGTGTGTGCATAGTGTGTTACTGTGAAGAGGGGAGTATGTGTGTGAATAGTGTGTTACTATAAAGAGAGGAGTATGTCTGCTTATCGTGTTATTGTGAGGAGGGGAGTGTGGGTGTGCATAGTCTGTTACTGTGAAGAGGGGGATATGGGTGTGCATAGTGTGTCACTATGAAGAGGGGATTATGTGTGCATAGTGTGTTACTGTGAGGAGGAGAGTATGGGTGTGCTTAGTGTGTTATTGTGAGGAGGAGAGTATGGGTGTGCTTAGTGTGTTATTGTGAGGAGGGGAGTATGGGTGTGCATAGTCTGTTACTGTGAAGAGGGGAGTATGGGTGTGCATATTGTGTTACTGTTAGGAGGGAAGTATGGGTGTGCATAGTCTGTTACTGTGAGGAGGGGAGTATGGGTGTACATATTGTGTTACTGTTAGGAGGGAAGTATGGGTGTGCATAGTCTGTTACTGTGAAGAGGGGAATATGGGTGTGCATATTGTGTTACTGTTAGGAGGGAAGTATGGGTGTGCATAGTCTGTTACTGTGAGAAGGGAGTATGGTGTGCATTTTGTTTTTATGTTGGGGAGGGAAAAAATGGGTGTGCATAGTATGTTACCATGAGCAGAAGAGTATAGGTGTGCACAGTGTGTTACTGTGAGGAGTGAAATATGGGTCTGCAGGGCCGTCTTAACAGCATTATGGGCCCCTGGGCAGAGCTGTGCACTGGGCCCCCCAACCAACACAATCGCTCAAAGGTATAAACATATACATTATCGATAAACTTATAAAGTACAAAAACGTCATTAGACAACAGAGTGGTCAGAAACCAGCGCAGGTCGCATCACATGATGAATACAGCACAGATCCAACACAGAAGCAAAATAACCCCTGACATCCAGGGACTCGCAGGAGACATCTTCTCTGATCAGTCGTTCTCGGAGTCGTTCTTTTTCCCTTTTCTTCTCCATCCGACCCAGAGCACCATGGCGACTTCTCCCGGCCATAACTCGTCACCGCAGAATTTAAGCACAAACATCTTAGACTTCTCACTTTATCAGCAATTCCCTGCCAATTCCTACCTCGGTTGTGGGCGCCCCCATTAAGTAAGAAATTAGTAATGTTTCCCACGAATAAGTAGATAGGTATATAGACCCCCAGTAGGTAGGTATACAGGCCCACTGTATGTAGGTAAAGTAGCCCCATGTAGGACAATAGGTATATATTCTCTCTGTAGGTAGCTATACAGCTCCCTGTAGACATATATACAATCATATGTAGATAGGTAGGTATATTTGCCCCCTGTATGTAGGTATACAGTCCCCTGTATATACAGCCCCCCCTATCGGTAGGTACACAGCCTGCTGTAGGTAGGTACATAGCCCCATGTAGGTATATATCCCCCTGCAGGTAGGTACGCAGCCCCCTGTAGGTAGGTACACAGCTCCTTGTAGGTAGGTAAACAGCCCAAATCAAGTATATAACCTCCTGGAGGTATGTACACAGCTCGTTGTAGGTATATAGCCCCTTGTAGGTAGGTACACAGCCCCTTCTTGGTATATAGCCCCTGTAGGTATATAGCCCCCTGTAGGTACATAGCCCTCTCTAGGTATATAGCCCTGTGTAGGTACACAGTCCCCCCAAGTTATTTTAAGCCCCATGCAAGAATATAGCTCACTCTGGGTATATAGCCCCTCTAAGTATATAGCCCACATAGGTAAACTGCCTCTGTATATACAATTTCCTGTATGAAGATATGGCCGCTCTTAAAAAAAAAAAAAAAAACGCTACTCACCTCTCCACGCTCCCCAGCCGAGGAGCTGGCTTCGGGAGCTAGTTTCCGGCATGATCAGCGGGACATTGTTTAATGTATACAGCCTGGTATTTATACGTAAAACATAAGCCACAGATGTGATGAGTAGCTTACCTTACACCGGACAGGTTTGGATACATCTGCTCCATAAGGCTTGGTTCACATCTGTGTTGCAGGCTCTGTTTTGCAAGATGGAAAAAAGCAGCGCTATTTTTTGCGTTAAAACAGTGGACATTGAGGAAGAGATATGTATTCAATGAGTAGACTTGTAGTCAATG
This sequence comes from Phyllomedusa bahiana, assembly GCA_025379985.1. Lineage (NCBI taxonomy): Eukaryota > Metazoa > Chordata > Amphibia > Anura > Hylidae > Phyllomedusa > Phyllomedusa bahiana. The sequence continues at coordinate 33,772 of JAODAL010028432.1, read as the reverse complement.
AGGTCAGTCAGCAGCGGTTCACATACGTCAGGTAATGGCTGAACCAGGCCTAACACATCATTGGCGCCTATGCAAGTCGCGTGCAGACCGCGAACGCTTCCGTACAAGCAACGCCCAGAGACAAGCTCTCCGTTTTAACCCTTTCCCTGCCCGCGCCTATGACGCCACCGATTTTCTTTATGGGATGAAGCCGTAAACGAGAATTTGCCTACAACAGGATAAGCCTATAAAATTTCCATGGGTTTTATCCTGAATACATTTATAAGTTATACCATTGTATTCGCTCGGTGTAAATCACGCGCCATGAATTATTAAGGGACGGCTGTTTTATTCCCCCGCATGAAGACAATACCGCTCCGGCTCTGCTGCATCCACATATAGATGATGCTTTATTTCATCCGAACGAACGTGAACATTAAACGAGGATGAAAAAAACCCAAAAACATCTCGTCTGGATCTCGCTCGGCCCCATACGGCGTCTGCAGCCTCATAAATTCCCGATATTATATGTCACCGCCGCATATTAAGCGAAACCCAGGAAAAAAAAAAGGAGTCCAAATTGAAGGCAACGTCGGTGTAATAGGTGCGGAGATGTACGCGGCTAATCTGTAAGAGGACGCTCTAAATCACCTCCACTCCCTGACAAGTCTGTGCAGATGTCGTGTTCACAAATTTCCTTATTATGTGTAAAAATGACACCCGCTGGCTCCTTGAGTTATTCGGTAAATACCCTCTGGAGAACAAGCGTAATATGAAGATAAACTCCGGAGGTGAGGAAAGCTGGAAATATGAGATCGCTTAACTTCCTGCACAAAAAGAACTTTTGCTATGATTGTTATAAGGAGCGAGCGGCGCCGCGGCGTCATCTCGCCATATTAACTCTTCCCCTTTTTTGCTTTTCTTATCCGCGCTTTTGAAAAACCAGAACTTTCATTTTCTTTTCAAAACCTTTTAACCCCTTAAAGGGGTTAGCTCACTACAAAGATTAGCTTTCAACATGTTGGGAATACTAAATAAAGATGTTTTCCAAATATATTGCGTTGCTCATTTTTTTTTGTTAAAGGGGTTGTATCTTTTCATTAAATGGTCTTTCAACTTTGCAATTGGATGTAATTAGCAAAGCTGTCTTTTTTTCACAGTCTCCCTTATCTTTGTTTTCTGTAAACACTGTTCCCCAGTGATGGTCGGATCCCACCTCCTTTAATGTCATTGGCTGCCGGCTCTACTAATTTACATTCTGTCTGGCCCCCCCGGTCGTATTCACGGGAGCGTGCATTCCTGCCTCTCTCACTCAGAATAAGGGGCCGGCAACAATTTCACTCTGCACAGCCAGCAGCTGCACAGTAACACTGCAGCTGCTTCTACAATCAGAAAACAGCAGAATTGTGCTCGGTGCCTAATGCTCCTGCATGTAAACATAGAAGGGAGACAGATCTGTGCGCTCTGGATGATTTTCTGTAGAAGAATGGATTCAACTGTAACAAACCTCCAGCTTTTGAGGGGAGAAGGGGATCAGTGCACTGAGTCATAGAAGACTGTCTAGACTGAATGCAGGGCCTGTGGTATGTAAACAAAACAGCTCTTACAAAAAAAGATTGCAGAGGGAGAGGAACAACACAGTGACATTTTGACCAGACAGGGGGGGGGGGAGGTACACTGACTCTGGAGCGAGCATTCACAGTGAAAGGGGGGATGATGGCATCCCCTTTAAGTTAAGAAACACCCAGCTGGGAGGGAAAGAAACGCCCCTGGATTTATAGAGCTGAAAAACTGAAAATACAATGAAACACACAAACTGACCTTCTGTGCTCTCTCTGGTTCCCCAAGTGACCGACCTGTGTACCTCTCCCCCGCTGCTGTTTGTTCTATATGAGATCAGGGAGTGACATCATCACACAGGTTGCGGCAGCACAGAACTCCGGACAGTGAGAACTTGTTTGTTATCTGATCTTTCAGACAAAAGCAGGTAATCACTGCTGTTAACTTTTAACTCAGAAGCTTCCCTGGTCCGGACAGCATGAGATTTATCTAATTAGCAGAGGTCTGAATACACGGAGCTCATATGCTAATTACAGACAGCTTGACCAGGAAGTGAAGCAGCATTATTTCATTCATGCATCCTATGAAACTTTGAGATGAGACAACCCCTTTAATGACACAGCAATTTACACATTTTTGGGTTTCATTTTCTCCTTGCAAGAGCCACAACTTTTCATTTTTCTTAATTGATGTAGCTGTTGACAAGTCACGTGGTAAATTGGCGCCATAGACTGGACTAAAAAACGTTTTACCACGTAATGAGGCAGCAATTTTGGTCTTCGTTTTCTCCTTTCCAAAAGTCAGAACTTTATAATTTGTTTAATTGACGCAGCTGTTGACAAGACACATTCATTTCTCCTTCCAAGAGCCAGAAATCTAACATTTGTTTTTTCATTGACGTAGCTGTTGACAAGTCGCATTGTATAAAGACGCCATATACTGGACTATAAAAAACTTTTTTTAACTTTTTAACGATGCAGAATTTTTGGTTTTTGTTTTCTCCTTCCAAGAGCCAGAACTTAAGAATTTGTTTAGTTGACGTAGCTGTTGACAAGTCGCATGGTATAATGGCGCCATATACTGGACTATAAGAAAACTTTTTTGACCCCTTAATGATGCAGCAATTTTTGGATATTTCGTTTTCATTTTCTCTTTTCAAGAGACAGAAATCTATAAAAATTTTTGTTGACGCAGCTGTTGACAAGTTGCATCGTATGATGGCGCCAAAACCTGGACTAAAAAACTTATTAACCCATTAACAGCAGTATTTTTGTTTTTTGTTTTCTCCTTCCAAGAGCCAGAACTTTAGAATTTGTTAAGTTGATGTAGATGTTGACAAGTCGCGTTGTATAATGCCGCCATATACAGGACTAAAAAAACCTTTTTAACTCATTTTCTTTTTTTTCTCTTCTCTTTTTGTCTCTTTTCTTTTTTCTTTCTCTTCTCTTGCGCTCTCTCTCTATCTCTCTCTTTTTCTCTTTCTTTTTCTCGCTTTATTTCTATTTATCTCCCTCTCTTTCTTTCTTTCTCTCTCGCTTTCTCTCTCTCTTTCTTTCTCTTCCTTTCTCTCTTCCTTCATTATACCCACCAATCCATCAAGCAACATTTTGTGGTTTCCATACAGAGATATTATTAGGAACATGTATGGCAATATTCTGTATGTCTGTATTATGTGTGATATGGGCAATATACAGCATGACCCTATTAAAATGGAACCATATTTATACCTATAAGTCACTCTTAGGGGGCACTGAATGGAACAATCACTTGATCACTTGTGAACATCAGGAGCATAGACAGTATGGTAATATATTGTGGGTATCATATGGCGGTATTACTAGGAACATAATCAGCAATATTACAGTATCTAGGCACTTTATGGCAGTAATGTATGTGATATGGGCAATATATGATACTATTATATGGTGTTATTAGTTATGGACTGCATGGAGACAGTATGTGACTATTATATGTGATATGGGCAATATATAATACTATTATATGGTATTAGTTATGGACTGCATGGAGACAGTATGGGACTATTATATGCAGTGTCGGACTGGGGGGTCTGGGGCCCACAGGGGAGTTGATCTGGGGGGGGCCCACCCTTGATCTTGGGGGGCCCACCCTACGTACGTAAAAATATTACCGGCCTCTGGGACAAAAAATGCGCCCATTTTACCACATAATACAGTGGGGCAAAACAGAATTGTATGGTGTAGTACAATAGCAAGAGAGTCACAACGTCTGTCAGTCTAACATATCTAGCCCACAGGGCAAAGTAGCTCCATCCATATCCCCCTCCACCCACATACAATACCCCCTCCACCCACATTACAATATCCCCCTCCACCCACATACAATATCCCCCCCACCCACATACAATATCCCCCTCCACCCCAATTACAATACCCCCTCCACCCACATACACTATCCCCCTCCCACCCACATACACTATCCCCCTCCACCCACATCCACTATCCCCCTCCACCCACATAACTATCCCCCAACCCCAAACCGCCATACAATACCCCCTCCACCCACATACAATATCCCCCTCCACCCCCCCAACAATATCCCCCACCACCCGATACAAAAACCCCCTCCACCCACATACAATATCCCCCTCCACCCACATACCAAATCCCCCTCCACCCACAAACACTATCCCCCACCACCCGCATACAAAATCCCCCACCACCCACATAAAACTATCCCCTCCACCCACATACAATATCCCCTCCACCCGCAAACAATATCCCCTCCACCCGCATACAAAATCCCCTCCACCCGCATACAATATCCCCCACCACCCGCATACAATATCCCCTCCACCCACATACAATATCCCCCTCCACCACATACAATATCCCCCTCCACCCGCATACAATATCCCCTCCACCCGCATACAATATCCCCCTCCACCCGCATACAATATCCCCCCCCCACCCGCATAAAAAATCCCCCCCACCCACCGCATTACAATATCCCCCTCCACCCGCATACAATATCCCCCTCCCCCCACATACAATATCCCCCTCCACGTTTCCCTTGGTCACGCACCTCACCCCCTTCTAAAAATACAAAACCAGCAAGAAAGTAGAAGTGTAACTCCTATCACAGGGCAATCAGGGACACATTGTACACTGCCACTAAACTAATGCCAATATAACCTACAACACCGCCATATAGAGACCACATAGACGCCAGACACCAGCTCAGGTATAACCTACAACACCGCCATATAGAGACCACAGAGACGTCAGACCTCAGCTCATGTATAACCTACAACACTGCCATATAGAGCCCCACATAGAGGTCAGACACCGCTCAGGTAATAACCTACAACACCGCCATATAGATACCACATAGAGATCAGACACCAGCTCAGGTATAGCCTACAACACCGCCATATAGAGACCAACATAGAGGTCAGAACCACCAGCTCAGGTAAAACCCTACAACACCGCCATATAGAGACCCACATAGAGGTCAGACACCCCAGCTCAGGTATAACCTACAACACTGCCTTTATAGAGACCACATAGTGCCAGACACCAGCTCAGGTATAACCTACAACACCGCCATATAGAGACCACATAGAGGCAGACACCAGCTCAGGTATAACCTACAACACTCAAAATAGAGACCACATAGAGGTCAGACACCAGCTCAGGTATAACCTATAACACCGCCATATAGAGACCACATAGAGGTCACAAACCAGCTCAGGTATAACCTACAAAACCGCCATATAGAACCAAAATAGAGTCAGACACCAGCTCAGGTATAACCTACAACACTGCCAAATAGAGACCACATAGAAGGTCAGACACCAGCTCAGTTATAACCTATAAACGGCCAAAAATGAGCCCACATAGAGGTCAGACACCAGCTCAGATATAACCTACAACAACCGCCATATAGAGACCACATAGAAAATCAGACACCAGCTCAGGTAATAACCAAACAACACCGCCATATAGAGACCACAAAAGAGGTCAGAAAACCAAAGCTCAGGTAAAACCTACAACACCGCCATATAGAGACCACATAGAGGTCAGACAACCAAAGCTCGGGTATAACCTACAACACTGCCATATAAAGACCACATAGAGGCCCAGACACCAGCTCAGGTATAACCTACAACACCGCCATATAGAGACCACATAGAGGTCAGACACCAGCTCAGGTAAAAACCTACAACACGCCAATAGAGACCACATAGAGGTCAACACCAGCTCAGGAAATAACCTACAACACCACCAAATAGAGACCACATAGAGGTCAGACACCAGCTCGGGGTAAAACCCTTACACCCCAGCCATATGAGACCCACATAGAGGCAGACACCAGCTCAGGTTACATCACATTACAGTGAATACAGCCCGAATCCAATATAGAAGTAACATAACCCCTTACAATCCAGGGACTCACCAGAGACGTCCTATCTGAGGAGTCGTTCTCTTCTCTCATGAGTCGTTCTTATTCCCTTTCTTCGCATCCGTTCCACACCGCCATGAGGACTTGTCCCGGCCACAACTCATCCCTCGGGAAATTACACACAAATATCTTAGAATCCTCAATTTTCCAGCATCTCTTTACCCATTTCCCACCTCTCTACAAACTTCCCAGGGGTGGGAGGGGCGGGTACAAGGCCATAACTTAGAGGTCTAGTATCCTAGGGGGCTGCGGGGTTGGGGAAAGGACTAACCCCCCTGGAGATAATTCAGGGAGTATACAGGGCATTTAGGGGGGTCTCTTTAGGAGTATACAGGCAGTTAAGGGTCTCTTTTAGATAGTATACAGGCAGTTAAGGCCTCCTTTAGGGAGTATACAGGCAGTTAGGGGTCTCTTTTAGGAAGTATACAGGCAGTTAAGGCCTCCTTTAGGTAGTATACAGGCAGTTAGGGGTCTCTTTAGGTAGTATACAGGGAGTTAGGGCCTTTCCCTTTTGCTAGTGTGCAGGAAGTCTGCCCCCCCCTTAGCTATGTGTAGGAAGTCAGGGCCCCCCTTTAGCTAGTGTGTAGGTAGTCAGGGCCCCCTTTAGGTAGTGTGTAGGTAGTCAGGGCCCCCTTTAGGTAGTCAGGGCTCCCTTAGTTAGTCAGAGCCCCCTTTATAAAAGCCAGGGCCCCCTTTTTGTAGTCAGGGCCCCCTTTAGTTTGTCAGGGGGCCCCTTTATGTAGTCAGGGCCCCCCATAGTAGCCAGGGCCCCCCATAGTAGCCAGGGCCCCCCATAGTAGCCAGGGCCTCCCTATAGTAGTCAGGGCCTCCCCATAGTAGCCAGGCCTCCCCATAGTAGCCAGGCCTCCCCATAGTAGCCAGAGGCCCCCCATAGTAGCCAGGGGCCCCCATAGTAGCCAGGGGCCCCCATAGTAGCCAGGGACCCCCTTAAGAGTCAGGGACCCCCTTAATAGCCAGGGCCCCCATTGTAGCCAGGGCCCCCCCTAGTAGCCAGGGCCCCCCAAATAACCCGGGCCCCCTTAGTTTGTCAGGGGCCCCCCTTTGTAGTCAGGGCCTCTTCTTAGTCAGGGGCCCCCTTAGTAGTCAGGGCCCCCATTAGTAGCCAGGCCCCCCCCTTAGTAGTCAGGGGCCCCCCATAGTAGCCAGGGGCCCCCCTTAGTAGCCAGGGGCCCCCCTTAGTAGCCAGGGCCCCCCATTAGTAGCCAGGGCCCCCCATAGTAGCCAGGGGCCCCCCCCTCTTAGTAGTCAGGGCCCCCCCCTTAGTAGTCAGGGGCCCCCCTTAGTAGTCAGGGCCCCCCCTTAGTAGTCAGGGGCCCCCCGTAGTAGCCAGGGCCCCCTTAGTAGTCAGGGGCCCCCCTTAGTATTTAGGGGCCCCCCTTAGTATCAGGGCCCCCCCTTATAGCCAGGGCCCCCCCCCCCCTTAGTAGCCAGGGCCCCCCCTTAGTAGCCAGGGCCCCCCCCCAGTAGCCAGGGCCCCCCCTTAGTAGTCAGGGCCCCCCCTTAGTAGCCAGGGCCCCCCATAGTAGTCAGGGGCCCCCCGTAGTAAATCAGGGGGCCCCCCCCTATTAGTCAGGGGCCCCCATAGTAGCCAGGGCCCCCTTAGATAGTTTAAAAAAAAAAAAAAAAACAACCACCACTTACCTGGCTCCGGCTCCCGCTCCGGCCCCGGCAGGTCCCCCGGCCGCCCCAGAGTCCCCCCCCGCCGGCTTTCCCTACTGGCCCCCCTGCATAGGCGGCGCGGTGAAGTGACGTCACCGCGGCCCTACCCTCACCAATAGGGGCCGGCGCCCGGCAGGCTTAAGGCCTAGTGCTCCTAGGCCTGCCAGGGAGAGCGCGGAGCGCAGCGCTAGTGGCGCTGCGCTCCGCTGACACCGCGCAGCCCCGGGAGTCGGGGACATTAGTCCCCAACTCCCGGGCTGGTCTCTGGGCGCTCGGGACGCGGGTTCCGGGGAGCGACGGCACTGCCTCCGGGGCCCACAGCGGCTCGGGGGGCCCACCGGGGGATTCCCCGGTCCCCCGGCGGCCCAGTCCGAGCCTGATTTTTGTGATATGGGCAATATATGATACTCTTATATGGTATTAGTTGTGGACTGCATGGAGACTGTTTGGGACTATTACATGTGATATGAGCAATGTATGATACTATTATATGGTATTAGTTATGGACTGCGTGGAGACAGTATGGGACTATTATATGTGATATGAGCAATGTATGATACTATTATATGGTATTAGTTATGGACTGCATGGAGACTGTTTGGGACTATTACATGTGATATGAGCAATGTATGATACTATTATATGGTATTAGTTATGCACTGCGTGGAGACAGTATGGGACTATTATATGTGATATGGGCAATGTATGATACTATTATATGGTATTAGTTATGGACTGCATGGAGACAGTATGGGACTATTATATGTGATATGGGCAATGTATGTCGCTTATAAGGGTATGATATGGTATTATTAGATATGGACTACAAGGCAATCTTATATGGAGACCATATGGCACTGTTTTATGTGAACAGTATGGCAGAATATATAGCACAATCTGCACACTTTATAGGACGGTGAAATGCTTGCTCGAATTGTACTGTGCTCGAGGGATAATTTGAGTTCCTCCAGTGAGCGACTACTTTGTTCTTTCATATATGTGTTGGGTTTTAAGTGAATTCTTTACAAGGTGGCGGGAGGTGGGGGGTCTCAAACTAGCAACATGGCTTTGGGGCTGCCCATACTAATGGATAGGGTGCAAGGTGCTGTGCATTATGTACCTCCTGGCTCCTAATACGTACATCCAGTACCAATAGCAGACGGACGCTGACCTACTGACATGTAAGTAGATGTCAGTAACCATTTTCAAGATCTCTGCTGGCTGTTTGTGAATGGAAACAATTGACAAAGTGATCAAAGCACCGAATGCTTCATTTTGGGTGCAATTTCCTTACGTTATTGTCTCCGCAGTGATGATTATAGAATCTCGTTGTTTGAAGTGAAGTTGTCAGCTGGTGGAGGTTTGGGGGGGGTTGCACTTATATATTCCATTTGTATTCCCACCATATGATTATTACTTGTGCTGTTATCTACGTTACTGCAGGTTTTACCCAATTAGGTAAGAAATTGATTTTAAATTATGCTTATCTTTCTCCTAAGGGTCATGTGTGGATTACAGTTGACGATTTTAATGCAAGTAAAAGCTAATTATGTTTTTTTTTTCCACCTGAATATAGAAGCCGCTAATAAAAGTATTGGTGTAACATTGTATCTGCCGCACAGAACCTGAAGACAATGGGCAGCAGGCTGACAACAGATCGCTGCTCCCAGATGTGTTACATAATTGCATCCTTCTATTCAGTGATATTGGGAAGCGTCTTCAGCTTTGCCTCTTGTAGAAATGATTAATAAGGGAAGGCACAAGGCACAAGTCACCTCCCGTTAGATCCTTATTGAAGGGTATCTGCACTTTGTAGATATTTCTGTACTGCAACAATGCATCTAAAAAAAACCATGAAGCAACTTTGCCAATAGCCTTGATTATAAAACAGATTTCCGCTTTGTGTCTGCAGCTCCTATGCAGACCTATGTGTCTCCATGGTTTTAGACAAGCCACACCCCCTTTGTAGTTTGGTCCACACCCCCTTTGGTTCTGTGGTCCCTTTGAATTTTGTTCACATCAAGTTACAGAAGGTAGAATTGTAATAATGTAAAGTTTGCAAACTGTAATCATAGATCACATGGGAGCTGTACACAGAATACAGGCAGTCCCCTACTTACATCATTCCGACTTACATACCTCCCCTAGTTACAAATGGAGACTTATGGGGCGTGGCTGACATTCAACACTGAGTCACGCCCATGAAAACCCAAAGGCCAGCATGCCAAAAGCTCCACAGGAGATACAGAACGTTAGGTGAAATCTTCTAAAAAAGGCCACAGACAGCAAAACAAATGTAAAAACTGTTCCCTGCACTATCCAAAGATGTTTTTCCTGGAATTACATTTAATAAATATACCTGTTCCGACTTACATACAAATTAAACTTAAGAATAAACCTACAGTCCCTAACCTGTTTGTAACCGGGGACTGCCTTTATATAGAATAGGTTGCTTTGCAATTATATACTATTTACATTTTAGATAAACTGGCAGAGTAGAAAAATAGTTGCAAAAGTTTTCATACCCTTGATATACTTTGTTGTCTTTTCCAGACAAGAACCACTTTTACGGTGCACGCCGCGGCACCTGTCTCGGACCACGAATGTGCCTGTACCTTGCTGTGGTTCCAGTCCATGTCGCGACTACTGTTGCGGGCCACAGGCATGGCCGTGTCTCTGTCTTGTCCCCTGTATCTGCTGTTGTGCCCGCTGCTGGAAACTCACCTGTCCTGACTCCTGTCCCAGCTCTGGTCGCTAGCAGATACAACTCACCTATCCTCGCTCCTGCTCAGTAGTGTCCTGTGCGTGCATACACTCCCTCAAGGGGGTGCACGTGACAGTGCTTGGGATTTAAAGAGAAAGTGTATTAATTACCTGGCCAATTACCTGTGACCTTCCCTGTTATAAGGAACTTCCTACCTTTGTTCCTTGTCAGTTCGTTGATGCCCTTCATAGAACCTGAACCCTGGCTGCTGTATTGTTGCTGCTTCCATTACTACCTGCATTAACCCCTGGTTTACCAGTGTGTTATATCATCAATCTTCTGTTGTTGCATTACTGCTGTTTCTTGACACTGTATTGGTCTGTTACCGGCGTGGGACCTGCTAACCATCTACGGCTACACCTGCTGTGACCCGTCACCTCAGCCTATAACCGGTGCCCTTGTTCTCCACTTTGGCTGTCACCATGAGCAGGGCCGTCTTTTCTATTGGGCAGGGTAGACAGTTGTCCAGCGGCCCCATGAGCCCAGGGTGCCGTCTCGGGCAGCCACCTACCCTGCCCAGTGGTGTAACTAATTATAACCTACTAATCATAACCTTAAACTTAATCCAAACCCTAAACCTCTAATCCTAACTCTACTAACCATAAACCCTTTTCTAACTATAGGCCTACTAACCCTAATCCTAACTCTTAACCTTTACCCTAAGCCTAACTGTACCAACCCTAACCATCTAACCCTTACCCTCTAATCCTATCCCTACCACTACTAGCCATAACCCTAATCCTAACTAAGCCTATTAACCCTAAATCCTAACCCATACCCTGACCCTTAGCCTAACTGTACCAACCCTAACCTTAAATCAACCCTAACCCTACCCTAACCCTACTATTCATAACTCTAACCCTAATCCTATCCTAACTGTACTAACCCAAACTATAACCCTACTAAACCTCACCCATTAGCCTACTAATACTAACTCCTACTGTAACCCTGAGCCTTACCCTACTGACCCAAACTTTCTAACCCTTTTCCTACCTTAATAAACCTAACTCTATTCTAACGCTAACAACATCTGGACGTAAAGATCTCAAATACAAAAACAAATGCAGGCAAAATGTGGGGTCTAGGAGTCTTGGGTACCAAAACCACTTGTTTTCTTACTCTTAATGCTATATAAGTCCAATGTTTCTAGAAATACATTTATTTGCATTACCCCATTTAAAGGGGTTGTCTCACTACGTTGATTCATCTTACCTGTTCTGTTTTCTTGGTTTCACTTTGAATTCAGGAGCATGTTTACTAGCTTCCACTAGGCTACAGTAGCAGTCAGGTCTGTAGCTATAGCAACCAGTGCTCGCAGCCTATCAGGAGAGATTGAAGAGGTCTGTAGCTATAGCAACCAGTGCTGGCAGCCTATCAGGAGAGATTGAACAGGTCTATAGCTATAGTGACCAGTGCTGGCAGCCTATCAGGAGAGAGAGAACAGGTCTGTAGCTATAGCAACCAGTGCTGGCAGCCTATCAGGAGAGATCAAATAGGTGTGTAGCTATAGCAACCAGCGCTGGCAGCTTATCAGGAGAGATCAAATAGGTCTGTAGCTATAGCAACCAGTGCTGGCAGTCTATCAGGAGAGAGAGAACAGGTCTATAGCTATAGCAACCAGTGCTGGCAGCCTATCAGGAGAGAGTAAACAGGTCTGTAGCTATAGCGACCTGAGGAGCTGATGCAGCCCATACAAGAGGGGGATATCTAGGAATAGGTAGGACACTGTTAATGGACACATATTACAAAGTGACTTGTTTTTGCAAGATCTTTAACATAAAATGCAGCAATCCCTGTAGTGAGACAACTCCTTTAAGGATCAGTTTTTAACAAGCTGCGCAATGTGTATAAATGGTAATTCCGACCCAGTCAGCGGGAAATGGGTTCCCAGTGGAAGAAGCCATCTTGATGGGATTAATATTTATGAGCGTTCAGCTGATCAATGCGCTCGGCCCAGTGACATAACCTTGGCAATCTGTTTTTGTAGACTTTTTAGAAATCATCCTGTGCACATTGCTGCTTAGTCCCAGCAACGTTATATACATAATAAAAAGTATTAATGAATTGCACTTTTCCAGGCTGTGGTTTTAAGACCTTATGATCTGCAGTATATCTATATGTATCAGACTTGGCAGGTGCCTGATGATGACATTTTTAGGATTATGCATGGTTTATGCAATTTATGTGTCAGTGCAGAGGATCTCTGGAAAGGTGGGCTGATATTAAAAAAAATGAGTTAATTCTGTCGTTATAACAGGCTTCTGTGAAATTCCAGATTATTTGGTAGTTTTATGCTGAAGAAGTGCAGAATTTTTGACAATTAAGGTGCCCATGTTGTTTAGGGGTCGATTTGACCCTCTAAATCTAGAACAGTAATGTCATATGCCTTACTGTGTTGACCTACTCGCCTGCCATGTCTGAGTTCTTATGCTTAAAGGGGTTGTCTCACTACATTGATTCATCTTACCTCAGTCCCGTTTTATTGGTTGCACTTTGAATTCAGGGGCAGGTTTACTGGCTTCCACTAGGCTGCAGTAGAAGCCAGGTCTGTAGCTATAGCAACCAGTCCCGGCAGCCTATCAGGAGAGATTGAACAGGTCTGTAGCTATAGCAACCAGTGCTGGCATCCTATATTGAGAGAATAAACAGGTCTATAGCTATAGCGACCAGTGCTGGGAGCCTAACAGGAGAGATCAAACAGGTCTGTAGCTATAGCAACCAGCGCTGGCAGCCTATCAGGAGAGATTGAACAGGTCTGTAGCTATAGCAACCAGTCCCGGCAGCCTATCAGGAGAGAGTGAAGTGGTCTGTAGCTATAGCAACCAGTGCTGGCAGCCTATCATGAGAGAGTAAACAGGTCTGTAGCTATAGCGACCTGAGGAGCTGATGCAGCCCATACAAGAGGGGATATCTAAAATTTAGGTAGGCCCACGGTTAAAGGGAAAAATATTAAAAAGTAAACTTTTTTTGCAAAAAATTTTTAACAAAAAAAGCAGAAAATTCCTTGGGTGTGAGACAACCCCTTTTACTGGGATGGCGAAAGCCCGTAGACAATAACCAAGGGAAAGGGTTGACATCAACTCTGCAGGAAGGTTGTGGAAAAACCCGGCAGCGGGGAAAGGTGGAGGGGGCCGGTTTGTCAGAAATTAAATTTAATCTCCCAAAAAATGTGAATCTCGCAAAAAGAACAGAGAGTGACTTTTGATCATTATTTTTACTATTTTGCCTTTAGGCAAACTTAAACTCTATCAATTTTCAATCTAAAAAACACAAAACGGGAACTTTTAATTTTGTATAAAAACCCTTTTTCCCCTATACACTCTATTTAAAAAAACCTGATTTTAACCTCCCCCAAATTTATCCCTTTTAAATTTGAAGGAATAGCTCCGTTTCTATTATCAAGTCTGGTGGAAAAACCACCCTTTTAAAAGGGGAAAACCCTTTTATATACAGTGATTTCTAACTCCAATAAGGGGGTTTCCCCAAACATCCCACTTGGGAGTCCCTCCCTAATCTATGGAAAAAAACATATAAGGGGGTTTCCCTTTTGATTTCCCTCTGCAGCGGCTGCACTGTAACAGAGGTAGGGAAAACACAAATTTAAAATTTCATGCCGACCTCCTTAACATGTTTCCCCAGCTAAACTGGCTTCATCAGGGGTTTGCGGTTCCCCCCACCCCTGTTTTCTAAGCTCAAATTTCCCTTTTTTATCATGGTTGGGGGAAAAACCCCATTCAGGTTTTCTCACCAATTAGCCACCCAAAAAACAACAAAACCCCCTTCCCCCTTTCAATCTTCCCCACAAGCCCCTACTGTACTATTTTTGGCCCCGCCCCCCCCCCCCCCCCCCCCCCCCCCCCCCCCCCCCCCCCCCCCGCCCCCCCCCCCCCCCCCCCCCCCCCCCCCCCCCCCCCCCCGGTTTGGGTATGGGTTTTTATAAAAAAACATCCCCATTTTTACCATGCCCCCCGCGCCCACGAAATGTACCCTTTGGGAAAATCTACCCCCACTGTGAAAGGACTTCCCCCAATTTTTTCTCTTTTTTTTGCCCTCTGCGTGGCTCACCTTGAAAGGGAACCCAAGCAGAATAGGTGTTACATTTTTTTCAGCCACAAATAGCTTTATCACTTCCCCCGGAAACCTTTTTCCTCCAATTTTCTAAAAGGAATTCTTGGGGAAAACCCTACTCCATTGTACTGTTCCCCTATTTTTCTTAGTCTTTTTCCCCTAAACCACCACCTCGTACTTTTTTACATATTCATTTTTTAAAAAAGCTACCGGCCTTTTGGTTAGCCCCCCTCCCCCCCTGCAAAATTCCCTCCCACCTTCCACATTAAAAAATTCTTTTTACAGGTCACAGCTAGTTATCTAATTCATTACGGGTTTCAATGGGGAAAATTTCAGAAAATTTTTTGTTCTTTTATGCTTTAAATTTTATTTGGGAAAACAATTTTTATTTCATATATTTTTAAATTTTAAAAATTTTGCACCAAAAACTACGCGTGAGTAGAAACAATTTAAAAGTATAAAAAATGATGTATACATTTTAGGGGGGTAATCTTCCCCAGCTGCTTTCCCTCCCTAAGCAACGGAAGTGAATTTTTAATGATTCAGGTTTCTAAAAAAACTCTTTTATGGGACAGAAAAAAAATACCAAAATCCCAATTTTTTAAAAAAGAAACTGTGGCCCCATGTGGGTCAACCTATTTATCATTTCAAAACACTGGGGAAGGTGAGGGACAAGGTGGGGGCAGAGGAAAACGGGGGGGAGATAGGGGAAGGGAGAAAAAAAAAAAACCTATGTGAACCTGTTTTTTATATTCATATATCACCGTCCCGTCCACTGACCTATTAATCACATTATTAGTTTTTAAAAAATTTTTATAGGGAATCAGCAAGATTAAATAAATGCTAAAAATTTTAAAGCCTTCATTTTAAGCCTTTAGGTTTTCAAATGTATTGACTTGTATATCCATCTTGCCTCTTCCTGCAACAAAACTACATCCAGATCGCCCTTTTTTCCCCTAGCTTTTTCACACAGATGCCCCAAAAATTTTAGCACCTCTTTTCACCATTATGTTACTTCCAAAATGTTTCTCGCTAGGGGGGTGTCACCTCTAGTTTTAACCCCTTAACGACCGCTCACCGTCTATTGACGGCGGCCGGTGCGGGTCGTTCGTCTACAGCGACGTCTTTTGACGTTGCTGTAGACCTCGGGGTTTGCGGCGCCCGGCGCCACAATTGCGCTGGGATCGGGGTGTACTCACAGCCCGTTTCCCAGAGCATGTCCTGCAAAGCATCGGGGCGGAGGAAACCTCCGCAACCCGATGCTTTAACCCTTTGATTGCGGCGTGCGTTACCGCAGCGCAATAAAAGGGGTTTCCCCGCTCTGTCGGGTGATCGGAACCCCCGGTGACCGACAGAGCCCGGGGAACGGCTGCACAGTCCAGCCCTGGGGACCTAGAGTAGCCCCAGGGCTGTCTGTGTAACAAGCCAGTGTTCAGGCCAGCTGTGTGCTGTCCCCGACACTGGCCCGTGCGACTGACACCCGATTATAATGTTTAGTATATATGAATATGCTAATAAATTAATAATTGTAAAAAAAAAAAAAAAGTATAACATTTATCCCTTCATAGGTTTTACAAAAAAAAATAAAAAAAAAACCCATAAAAGTGTAAAAAAAAGAAAAAAAAAATAAATAATTTAAAATAAAAAAAAATATTTAATGAAAAATAATTTGTCATAAATTACACACACAAAAAAACCTACACATATTAGGTATCCCCACGACCGAATAACCTGTAGAATTAATCTAACAAGTTATTACGTGTGAAATATGAACAGTGTAAAAAAAAATGGAAAAAAAACCCAATTTTTTAAAAAAAATAAATAAAAAAAATTCAGCAATTATTTATAAGTGTACTTAAACTATTCCCCCATAAAGTACAACTTGTCTTGAATAAAAAGAGGCCTCATCCAACTGCGTCATTGAAAAAATAAAAAAGTTACAACGGTTGAAACGCAAGGAGGCAAAAACTAAAAAAACGTTCTGGTCATTAACTACTTTTCAGGCCTGGGAGTTAAGGGGTTTATAGTACTCAGATGTTTCGAGATCCGATGACGAAACTCCTGTATGGTTTTTCCCACATAGATCTTGGGGCAGGTACACATATCCCCATAAATCACCCCTCTGGTTTAAAAGTTGATGAATTGTCTTATCTCAAATCTTCTCTTATCAATGGGATTAACAAAATCTTTAGTTTTCCATATGAATGGACAGAATGAACAGTTACCACCGGAGACTGCAACCATGTTTTTTTGCCATCTCCCTCAAAGTGACTATGTACAAATTCATCCCTAAGATTTTTTCCTCTTCTATATGTGACACTAGGATATTTTGGAATCACCTCAGAGAATATTGGATCTGCCTTCAGAATGTGCCAATGTCTTCTAAGTATACCTCTCATTTCATTGGCTCTATCATCAAAGGTACCTATACAACGAATTACAACGAGTTTTTTCCTTCTTCTTTTGTTTACTGATTAATAAATGTCCTCTGTCACTGGTCAAAGCCCTATTAAACGCCTTCCTCAAACATTTTTTAGGATAACCCCTTGCCTGAAAACGTGCATTTAACTTTATACATTCTTCATTGAAATCCTCTAATGTAGAACAATTTCTACGAGCCCTAAGAAATTGGCCTATGGGAATCCCTTTTTTTTGAAAAGGTGGATGCCAACTAGAGAAATGTAACATATTGGTAGCCGTATTTTTTCGAAATATCTTTGTCTGAATCTGCTTATTTTCATCCAACATAATTTCAAGATCCAAAAAATTTATTTTCTCTCGATGAATTTCAAGGTGAATTTCATCCCAATTTCATTATCATTGAGCCTAGATACAAAATCCTTGAATAATTCTTCACTACCATCCTGAATAGGATGTGTACCTAACATGATATAAAAGGAAATGAGCAAGACCACATTACCGGACCTCTATCCCCTGATGAAGCCAGTTAAGCTGGTGAAACATGTTGGGGAGGCCAGGCATGACATTTTATATTGTGATTTCTCACCTCTGTCTACAGTGTCACCCGCTGCAGAGGGTATCACAAGGAAACCTTATATGTTTTATGTCCATCAGATTAGGGATGACTGCCCAAGTAGGATGCTTGGGATCCTTTACTGGAGCTAGTAAATTACTGTATATATAAGGTTTCTCCTGTTAAAAAGGTGGTTTTCCCACCAGACTTGATAATGGGAAAAGGAGCTATTCCTTCAGAAGTAGAAAGGGGATAAATTGAGAGGTTAGAAATCAGGTTTTTAAATAATGTGTATAGAGGTAAAGTGTTATGTTATAATAAAAGTTAAACGTTTTAGTGTTTTATAGATTGAGAACTGATAGAGTTTGTTTGCCTATGGCAAAAAAGTAAATATGGCTGTCAGCATTAGTGACGCTCTCCACTGAGAAGGCAGGGATGGGTTTTTTTCTGTCCCTGCCTTCTCAATCGTTGTATATACAGCGCTCAATGAAAATTAAAAAGTGGTCACGGGATTATTAGGGCTCAGTAACTGCATTAGCTGCTGGGTCCTATAAGATCCTGATGATCTCTGCAGTGACTTCAATGGGTTGTATTTCCCAATTACTGGTGAAATCATCAGCAAAACAAAAAAGCAAAGGAAAAATGACCCCCCCTAGGTCTGTTCCTGACCTAACAGTGAAGGAAATAATTATTTGATCCCTTTCTGATTGTGTAAGTTTGCCCACCGACAAAGACATGGACAGCTGTTTTTGGGGTATTTTAATTTTTAACATTGAGAGATAAAATAACCAAAGTAAAATCCAGAAAAACAATTGTAAAAATTTTTAAATAAAGGATTTGCTTTTTGGCTGAGAGAAAAAGTTTTTGATCCCTCTGGAAAAACCCAGTTTAATATTTGGGGTGGAAAAAACCCTTTTTTGGCAAGCCCAGCAGTAAAGAGTTTTTTTTTATTTGAGATAGGTTTGTCACATGCAGGAAGAATTTTGGTCCATCCTCTTTGCAATCATCTCTAAATCATTATGGGCGCAGTCCCAACCACCCAAAGCCAGTTTTTTGGTCATTTTGCGTCAAAACCACTTTTTTGACGCCCTATTCTTGATGTAACTGAACTTCGTACCCAAATAGGGCCCTTAACGCCGGGGGCAGACACTTTGTAAATATTGAGGTGCATTCATATGTTTTTCCCTCGTTTGCACAACGCGCCTCAAAAGGGCTTGTAACACCAATGATTGGTGTGCCGCAGTTGGTTAAAAGCGCCTTTTTGGCTTTTGTTTTCTGGGGTTTTCCCCATAGCTGGGTTTTTTTTCCCCCCTTACAGGGGAAATCCAGCGGAAATACATCCTGTGTACTGACTGCAGAGCTGACCTGGGTCTGATAAGACCAAGTAGCTCATGTCTCTTCTGACGTAGCTTCTACACCACTGCACCTCAGAAATAGAACAACATATCTCAAGACCAAAAGTGGGTGTCTATAAACCCGTAAAAGGGTTATACAGAACCCCCCCCCAAAACACATCAAAAGGGTTTATATTCCCAATCTAAAAATTACAAAAATTCTGCAAATTTTCAAAAACTTTGGAAATTTTTCCTTTTATGATCTAGATTTTTTTTTTTTTTTTTGTGCATTGGGCTTCTCTTTACCTTTTATATTTTTCTCTTTTAAATAATTATGTTCATCTTTAGAAATAAACCTATATTACAGCTGTAAATTTTTTTTAAAGGGGGATTATTTTAAAATTTCCACCAAAAATATTACACTGGCAGCAAAAAAAACCATCCTGTATTCCGCTCACAAGTTAATAAAGAGAAGAAAATATGTTAAAGGGTGACAAAATTAAAACCCTATCAATTTGGAAAAAATGGAAAAAGGGGGCGAGTGGAAAGTGTAGTTCTTTTTTAAAACTAAAGATTTTGGGAAAAGTAAAAAAGAGATAATAGATAGTAGAAGATAGTTAGATAGATAGATAGATAGATTGATAATAGAAAGTTTTGGGGCAACTGTATGAATTTTGGGCTTAGAGGCCAGTTCTAAATCGCTTTAAGGCAATGTGAACCGCCACAATGTATAACCAGGTTCTTCTGCAGGTCATACATAAGGGGGGAAGTGGTAGAGCCTATACCACAGTCTGGCTCAGGCACCACCTTTACCTGGTTTCTGGGCTTGTATCTTCTGACGGTCATTCATTCAGGTGCAGTGTAGAGCCAATACCACAAGTCTGGTCAGGCACACCTTTAACCTGGTCTGGATGTTCTTCTCAGGTCAACGACAGGACAGGTAAGCCAATACCTACAAGTCTGGCTCAGGCACCAACCTTTCCCTGGTATGTTCTTCTGCAGGTCATTCATAAAGGGAGTGTAGAGCCAATACCACAAGTCCTGGGGGGCTTTTCGCTCAGGCACCACTTTATCCCTGGTCTGTTCTTCTGCAGGTTATACATACAGGCCAGTGTAGAGCCTAATACCACAAGTGTCTGGCTCAGGCACACACTTTACCATGGTCTGCCTGTTCTTCTGCAGGTCATACATACGGACAGTGTAGAGCCAATACCACAAGTCTGCTCAGGCACCACCTTTTCCCTGAGGTTGTTCTTCTGCAGGTCATACATACTGGCAGTGTTAGAGACTATACCACTTGTATGGCTCGGCACCACCTTTACCCTGGTCTTATTGTTCTTATGAAAGTCATACATACAGGGCTGTTGTAGAGCAATCACAAGTCTGGCTCAGGTACCACTGTACCTGGTACTGTTCTTTGCAGGTCATTACATACTGGTGAAGTGTGTAGAGCACAATACCACAAAGTCTGGCTCGGCACCACCTTTACCTGGTCTGCCTGTTCTTCTGCAGGTCATACCATACAGGACAGTGTAGAGCCAATACCACAGTCTGGCTCAGGCACACCCTTTACCCTGGTCTGTTCTTCTGCTGTTTTCATACATACTGGGGCAGTGTAGAGCCAATACCCACAAAAGTCTGGCTCAGGCACCACCTAATACCCTGCGTCTGGCTGTTCTTTGCAGGTCATACATACAGGGCCGTGATAGAGCAATACCACACAACACCCCTCTCCCCGCCCCCCCCCCTACAAAAAAATACTCAAAAGTTCACCCTCACAATAACCACTCCCCTAAAAAACCCCTACCCCACTAATACATCTAAAAAAGACAACATCCCCTCCCCCCCCTCCCCCCCCCCCCCTCGAACCCTTTCATACATTACTGGGCTCGTGTTGGGCCATACCACAAGTCTGGCTCAGGCACTCACCTTTAACCTGGTCTGGGCTGTTCTTTCTGCGGTCAGACTTTTCAGGGACAGTGGAGAGACAATACCACTAGTTGTCTGGCTCAGGCAACCGCTTTACTGGTCTGGAGGTTCCTCTGCAGGTCATAAATACAGAGCACAGTGTAGGCCAATACCACAGCAGTGTTCGGACTGGGGGGTCTGGGGCCCTAAGGGTGAGTGTTCTAGGGGGGGCCTCACCACTTGATCTTGGGGGGACCACCCTACTGTACGTTAAAAATATTACGGCCTCTCGGACATAAAGGCGCCCATTTTTACCACATATACAGTCGGAAAACAGAATTGTATTGTGTAGTACAATTAGGAAGTGAGTCGCATATCTGTCTATCGCAACATATCTGTCTGTCTTAGCATATCCATAGACACAGGTAAGCAGCTCATTCCATATCCCCCTACACCCTAATACAATTTCACCATCCACCCACTACACTATCCACCTCCACCCACACGCTCAATATCCCCCTCACCCCCCACATACAATATCCCTCCACCACATACACTTATCCCCCTCACCCAATACACTATTCCACTCCACCTATACAATATCCCCTTCCACCCACAAACAATATCCCCCTCCACCCAATACAATATCCCCCTCCTCCCACATACCAAATATCCCTCCACCCACATAACAAATATCCTCCTCCACCCACATACTATATTCCCCTACACCCACATTAAATATCCCCCTCCACCCACATACAATATCCCCCTCCACGTTTCCCTTGGTCACGCACCTTGCCCACTCCTAAAATAAACACCAGCAAAGAATGTAAAAGTGTACCTACCTATCACAGGGTCAATTCAGGGACACATGTACGCTGCATTTATACCTACAACACACCACATAGAGCTCCAAATACCAGCTCAGGTATAACCTACTACACGCCCACTATAGAGGACCACATAGAGGTCTAGACACCAGCTCAGGATATAACCTACACACCCCATTAGAGACACATAGAGGACAAGTCACAGATCAGTTATAATACCTACAACACCGCCATATAGAGACCGAATAGGAGGTCTGTCACCAGCTCAGGTATAACATACAAACACTTTCATTTAGAGAAAACATAGAGGTCAGACACAGCTCAGGTATATCCTACAACCCTCCATACTTTGAGTCCACATGTGGTCAGGACACAGCTAAGGTATAACCTACAACACCGCCATATTGAGACCACATAGTGATCAGACACAGCTCAGGGTATAACCTACAACACCGCCAGATAGAGAACCACATAGAGGTAAGACACCAGCTCAGGTATAGCCTACAACACACTCATATAGAGCCCACTTAGAAGGTCGACACCTAGCTCAGGTTTAACTACTAACCACCGCCATATAGGTGACCACTTAGAGGTCACGACACAGCTCCAGGTCCACATCACCTTACAGTGTATACAACACTGATCCAAGTATTAGAGGTATAACATAACCCCTTACATCCAGGGACTCACAGAGACGTCCTATCTGGGAGTCGTTCTCTTCTCTCATGAGTCGTTCTTTTTCCCTTCTCTTCTGCATCCGTTGCCAAACGCCATGATGACTTGTCCCGGACACAGCTCATCCATGCAGATTTTACAAACAAATATCTTTGAATCCCTGAATTTTCCAGCATCTTTTTTTTACCCATTCCACACTCTGTAAAACTTTCACCAGGCGTGGAAAGTGAGCGGGTAACAAGCATTAACGTAGGGGTCTAGTTCTTAGGGGGTTGGTGGTGGGGAGTGGACTAACAGCCCGGGAGATATTGCAGGAGGTAAGCAGTTAAAGGCCTCCTTTAGGGTAGTATTCAGGAATTTTAGGGGTCGCTTTTAGGTTGATTACACGGTAAGTTAGGGGCCTCCTTTAGCTAGTGTGACAGGACGTCTGCCCCCACTTTTGCTAGTGTGCAGGAAGTCAGGGCCACCCCTTAGCTAGTGTGTATGGTAGTCAGGGCCCCTCCTATGTACTTTAGGTAGTCAGGGCCACCCCTTTAGTAGCCAGGGCACCTTTAGTAGTTCAGTGCCTCCTTAGTAGCCAGGGCCCCACTTTATTAGCCAGGGTTCCTCCCTCTATAGTAGCAAGTGCCCCCCTTTATGTAGCCAGGTGCCCCCCTTTTATGTAGCCTTGGCCCCCTTTAGTAGTCGGGACCACATTTACACCTTAGTAGTCAGAGGCCACCATTAAGTAGCAAGGGCCCTCTTTGCATGTTGCCAGGGGCCCCCTTTATGGCGTCAGGGTCCCTCTATGTAGGCCTGGGCCCCTTTAGTAGTCAGGGCCCCCATTTTTAGTCAGGGCCCCCCTTTAGTAGCCAAGGTCCTCCTTAGTAGCCAAGGCTCCCCGTTAGTAGTCAGGGCCCCCTTTATGTAGCCAGGGCTCCATTTAGTAGTCAGGGCCCCCCCTTTATGTTGCCATGGGCCCCATTAAGTAGGTCCAGGGCCCCCCTTTAGTAGCCAGGGCCCCCTTTAGTAGTGAGGCCCCCCTTTAGTAGTTAGGCCCCCCTTTAGTAGCCAGGGCCCCCTTTAGTAGTCAGGGCCCCCTTAAGTTGTCAGGGCCCCCCTTAAGTTGTCAGGGCCCCCCTTTAGAAGCCGGGGCCCCCCTTTTGTAGCCAGGGTCCCCTTAAGTAGCCAGGGCCCCCTTTATGTAGTCAGGGCCCCCCTAGTAGCCAGGGCCCCCTTTAGTAGTTAGGCCCCCCTTTAGTAGTCAGGGCCCCCCTTTAGTAGCCAGGGCACCCTTTAGTAGTCAGGGCCCCCTTTAGTTAGACAGGGGCCTCACCACCTTTATGTAGCCAGTGCCACTTTATGTAGCCAGGGCCCCCCTTTATGTAGCCAGGGCCCCCTTTATGTAGCCAGGGCCCCCTTTATGTAGTCAGGGCCCCCCTTTAGTAGCCAGGGCCCCCTTTTAGTAGTTAGGGCCCCCCATTAGTAGCCAGGGCCCCCATTAGTAGCCTGGGCCCCCTTTAGTAGTCAGGGCCCACCTTTACACCTTTAGTAGTCAGGGCCCCCTTAAGTAGCCAGGGCCCCCATTTATGTTGCCAGGGCCCCCCTTTATGTCGTCAGGGTCCCCCTTTATGTAGCCAGGGACCCTGGATGTAGCCAGGGCCCCCTTTAGTAGTCTGGTGGCCCCCCTTTAGTAGCCAGGGCCCACATTTATAGTCAGGGCCCCAATTAGTAATCAGGGCTCCCTCCTTGAGTGTCAGGGCCCCTTAGTTGTCTGGGCCCCCTTTTTGTAGTCAGTAGCACCCCCTTTAGTAAGTCAGGGCCCCCTTAAGTAGCCAGGGCCCCCTTAGATATTTTTTTTAAAAAAAAAACAAAACAACCAACTTACCTGGCTCCGGATCCTCCGCTCTGAGCTGCCAACGGGCATTCTAATGAGGCCTCTGCATCATAGGGACGGCGCGGTGGTACTGTGACGTCACCACACGGCCTACATCAGCAGTAGGGCCCGGCGCCCGGCAGGCTTAAGTCCTAGGGTCTTAGGCCTGAACTGGGCGGGTCAGCGGGACTGTAGCGCTAGCGAACATTATGTCCCGGCTACCGGGCCCGGCCACTCTGGGCGCTTCGGATGTAGGGCACTGGGCATTCACTCACAGTAGACCGGCTAGCCGGCGGGACGGGCCCCGGGGGCCCACAGCAGCTTGGAGTGCCACAAAGCGGCTAGGGGACCACCGGGGGATTCAACGAAACTCGCCCGTCGGCCTGTCCGAGCCTGATTAAATTGTTTTGTAAAGGCCTCAGAGGTCTAGTCTAGAGAACAGTCGTGATCAATACAACATCATGAAAAATCACAGAGCACCTAGACAGCTATGTATAAATGTTGTGGCTAATGTTGAGCGATTATTTATCGACTAATGTTTTGAATATCGGCACAGTTTTTATGTTGATCGGATTCTTTTTGATTCACGTGATATTTTAGGGTTAAAATCTGTGAGCATTTATCTATTACATATCGCGCCTATTTTCGCGCTTCCTGTCAGTTTGGCTGGCCAGCTAAAATCAGCTATAGGAATTAGAGCAGGGGTAAAGCTGTCGTGTGCGACGTCATGATGGGATGTGTATGGGTTGCGATTGGCTGGAAAAGTCACCATGACATGGGTTTTTCATAGAACAGCCTGCCCTGTTCTTCCTCAGTGGTGTTTGTCAGCGTCTTATAGGAGGTAGGACGTGTGCTCGGTTTCGTCCCAAAAAGTCAGCGAAATTGTTCTATTTGTTCACACAGACAGCTAATGCTTTTAGTGTGAACATTAGAAACTTTGGTAGATTAGAGATTTGGCAGATTTTAGGTACTTAGGCTGGAATTTTAAAGAGCATTCTAGCCTGTTAAGTCACGGGGGGAAGCGTGGGTTGGAGGGGAAGTGGGGGGGGGGGGGCGGGGGTCTCAAACACAGACAAGCTCTTTAAAGGTTAGTGGATATTGTGCAGACCAGTCTTTGGTTTTAGACACATTTGCTTTGCAATGGCTTTTTATTGACAGTTTTATGTTGAAATTATTACTTGCATGTTGGGCAGCCTGAACTTGTATTATTTGGATACAGATTTTCTAGTAATAAAAAAAAATACCATTTTATTATCCGTATACATTTCCGATAGGTCTGGTTTTTTCACTTGACGCAGGCCAGCTTTTGTTGGAGAGGCACCTTGCACTTAATTTTGAATACAGCAATTTTGTGGTCACCTGAGGTGTTTTTGTTAGGTGCAATACTCCACTTTATTATCCGTATAATTTCAGAATAGGGGTTTTTCACTTTGGAGCACAACGTCCAGCTTGTTGATGAGGCACCTTGCACTTAGATGTGATATACAGCAATTTTGAAGTACCGCAGGTGTATTTGTTAGGTGCAAAACTCCCTTTTATTATCCGTTTAATTTACAGTTAGGTGTTTTTTCATTTGGCTCAGTCACAGCTTTGTTGATAGAGGCACTGCACTTAAATGTGAATACTTGCAATTTTGTAGTCACCGCAGTGTATTTGTTAGGTGTAAAAAATTCCTTTTATTCGGGTGATTACATCATCTGATAGTGTTTTTTCACTTGACGAAGGCCAGCTTTGTATATAGAGGGCACCTTGCACTAAAAATTTGAAATACAGCAATTTTGTTGTCACCGCAGGTGTATTTGTCTAGGTGCAAAACTTCCACTTTGTTATTGGATCCGTTATACATTTTAGATAAGTGTTTTTTCAACTTCTGGCGCAGTCACAGCTTGTTTGATAGAGGACCTGTCTTAAATTTGAATACAGACATTTTGTAGTTCACTGCACAGATGTATTTGTGAATAGGTGCAAAAAATAACTTATATTATCACGTATCATTTCAGATAGGTGTTTTTTCACTTTGGCAGCAGTTAAGTTTTGTGATAGAGGCACTTGCACTTAAATTTGGAATACAGCAATTTTGTTTTGTATTTGAGGGGGATTTGAGAATAGCTGTGATTTGCCGTTCTTTTAATAAGGAGACTTTCCAAAATCTTCCATACTTCTCAAATATTATTCTTTCTGAACACTGGAGCGAATTGCAGGTGGTAAGCGAGCAAAGAGGGGGGCTAGGACATAGAGGTTGAGGTACGAGGAGAAGGTGCTCCTTCAGTGCCTGGCGATAAACACGCATGCCAGGGGATCGTCGGTTGCGGTCACGTCAGGCCTGTCATCGATGGGGTCAGGGCCCTTGAATCTCAGTAGACGATCAGCGTCGCCCAATCTGTTCTTCAGTGGTTATTGCAAACTGCATCAGCAGTCTTACCTCATCGTCGCTACCCATTCACGGCCAAAATGTTCGTCTATCAGCATCATCAGCATCGTTCCAAACATGATCGAGGCAGCCCAAAAATGTCAATCGTGTACCTCCACCACTGTGGATAATCCTTTTTCTGAAGACCTCTTTGATGTCAAAAATGCGGTTGGGGTCAGAAGCATGTTAATAGATCAAGAGGGCCTAAGATCATGATTTTGTGCTGCTCTTGACGCCCAGTAACTGATAGCCACAGGGGGAGGAGAAGGAAGCGGTCAATCGGCCAAACAAATCGACGGGCGGTCGGCAACGCCTTGCAGTGCCTCTTGCTTTTGCCCGGCAGTCCTGGATGCAGAAAGTCGCAGGTACGAACAAGTCAACCTGTGTGATGATGATGATGATGAAGTACATTGCGGATCCATCCGTTTGGTCTTTCGCAGAATTTGCGAGCGCTTCAATACTGGACGAGGAGGACGTCGATGGGGCAGGTGTCATATACGTCGGTCCCGCTCTCAAAAAGGGATGGAGGCAGCGTGTCGCATAAGTCCGCCTGTATATGATTCCGCCAGCCACGCGTCAGCGGAAAACCCCGCTCCTCGGCGTCAAAAAAGGTCCGGGGACATCCAAGCCTGGGCCTTCTTGAGCAAGCCTCTGATTAACCAGCGATGTCATATGCCGCCTTTGCAAATAAACCGTATAAGTAGATCAAGAATCTTAGGTGTTTAACCACCCACCAAACATGTCTATGTCACATGACAGCGAATGAATGAGTTGATAAATGGAGGCAACACTTGGACCAAAAACAGTGCCAGTCCGCAACGCGGGCTGTCAACACACTGTCACACCCTTGTCTCCTCCTCCTCCCGCCACCTACCAAGTGTTCCTCAGATGCCCCATGCTCTCTCATGAGTCATGTGATCAGGGGGATCAGCTCGTTCAGCCTCACACGTCGCCCGAGCTCAAGTACCAACAGCACCACCAGAGGACCCATCCTACCTCCTCTTCTCCTTCTGCCAGTTTTGACGACGATGGGCAACGTTGTACTCACGCGGCCAGTCTTGCAGACTAGCTATCTTGGCTCCTTCCAGGTTTTGGGAGCAGTAAGAATCACTTTAAACCAAAAACCATCCCAATAGCAAAAGCCCTGAATGTCGGCATTGCTAGGCTTTTGGCCTTGGAAATGTTTTTGCCTTTCCGTCTGCCTGGACACAGATGGGTTCTGCTCATGTCATGGGCCCTTGCCTGCCCGCCAAATAGCCATGATTGACGAGCAGGCATTTCTTTTTCACAGAAAAGCACGTCCCTGCCCTGGACAGCCACGTTTGTCATTAAAATTTTCTAAGCTCGTGTTGTCTGCATCATGTGTCCGGAAGAAAAGTCCCATCTGAGCTACCGACACATGGACTACGAAAGCTCGGCCCATGGACGCTATTCTCTGTGGACAGCTCACTGGGTCGAGCTGGTGGTTGGTGATCTTGGTGGTGACGGTGGCTATCGGTCGGCGCACGCTCTTCAAAACCATCAGGCGATGTTGCTGGGTTATTTTACCACCAGGTCCTCTGGTTGGCCTCACGGGTCCAGAGAAACGGCCTGGTGAAATGAATCTGTCTTGGAGGTGTCCGATCCACCACAACAGGTCAGGAGCATGTGGACGGCTCTCGCTACGAGACCGAGCGCTGGACTGGGTGACAAGAACCTTGTGCCAGGCAAAGGCTGGTGTGCGAAGATAACGTTGCGAAATTGCTGGCCGACCTTAAAGATCGCAACCTCCGTCAACAGTCTCTCATTGTTGCTCGTGGCATACACGCTGGTATACACCCTCCACATGCTCCCAGCGATTGTGGCAGCAGCACTAATTGCATTACGCTAGTACGAAGTGACACATGGCCTGACTAAGAAGCGGTGCGGACTCGGAGTGTTGAGCCACCGAGAGTGGAGGCAGGTGAAAGAGCTCTGCACTACATCCTTGCCAGTTTTGAAGAAGCAACCAAACATGGTTCAGTGCGGACAATGCCCTTGTCAGCATGAGATATTGTGGTGATCTTAGTTCTGGACGTTTCATTGGACACTACTGAAACTTCTGTCCCACCTGAGGACGGAGGAGGAGCGGGGGTACAACAAGAGGCGGGACACGGGAGCCTTTCTTATCCGCGAATCCAAAAGGCCCCGAGACTCAGTTTCACAATTTTATCGGTCTTCATTAGGCTCAGTGGTTTGGAGTCAAGGGCTATGCAGGCGGTTGCTGCTTCAGGGTGCTCATCTGAGGCACAAGTTCAGGTCTGTGTTGAATGCTGGTTGCCGGGAGGAAGAGGAGGAGGTAGGAGGAGGTGGTATATCCTTGACTCACCGACACGTTCCGATGTCCCGATGTTTTGGAAAGAGTTGGCGCGAAAATTTGAGGCGGAGGAGGAAGATGAGGAAGATCCGTGTGCTAGTGCCCCTCGACCCAGAGCTTGGGAATATCAAGGCTCCATCTCTCACATGTAGTGCTTGGATGCTCCAATTTCCTCCTACAATGATTCCTTCAGCGCATTAAGGCCTATCGCAGAAAATGAACCATACAGTTACTGGGTCGGACACCCTCTGGATCCCCGGTACAAACAGTTACTAGAACTTTTCCTTACCCTCCCAAATTGAGAGTAAAATGCAGGAAATGGAGACTTGTGATTGATCAACTGGAGACATTCTGTTGCGTTATGCTTCACGTTCTTCAATGTCACGGTGGAACAACGTCAGCTCGATACGTGAACAGCAGTTAGCGTGGTGGAGTCCGAGGCCCAAGTTAGGTAGCCGTAGGCGGGCAGCTAGCAGGCAAGGTTTGCAGAGAGAGCTATGGAGAGACTTCTGGGCATCTTTATTTAACCACAGTCCTCACCAAAAACGCATGCAAATGCAGGGAACACATAACAACACACAAAGACCAGCTTAAGACATGATGCACAACTATCTTGCGTTCTCAAACCGTTGTTTTTGTATTGTGTTCCGGACCAATAGACTCTCGCGGTATCAAAATTGGATGATTGGCCCGAGTCGTTCGCCACGCCTTAGAGCGTGTTGTCTGCCCAGCAGCCAGCAGTTCATATCTGAGCGGACCTTCACACAGCTGGAGAGTCATTGCAGACAAAAAACGCATGGCTTTCCACGGATATGTGGATCATTTGACATTCATCAAGAGGAACTCTGGATGGATCTCTGATGATGTTTGTGGCCCACAATAGCCGTGGTCACACCGATGTGTTGCCGGTTCTACTTAACATCGTCACTTCAAAAAGAAATGATTCCTCTTGAAATACTTTTGTTTTTAAAATGATGCATTTCTTACTGCTAATTTTTATTCTCGGTTCCCAAAAGTTCATTTTGCTGGTTTTTGCTGTGAGGAGACATGATAAAAGCAGCAAAGTTTCATGACCAATAACCCGTTTTTCCATTTACGTCTCTTTCATCGCTTTAGATTTTTTCGCATTGTAAATGGTTTGGGGTCATGTTGCTGTGAGATACAGCTATAATGTTGTGCCTTTGGATCAGTAATGTGGCTTTTAAGTGGCATTTTTCATCCACCTCAATTTTTATAACAGTGGCTGTTGGAGTCATTTTTATAATTTTTTGTGGTCATGGTTGCTGTGAGATACAGCTCATAATCATGGGTCCCTTTGGAACAGAAATGTGGCTTTTAAGTGGCATTTCGCCTCTCAATTTTAACAGTGGCTCTGTGGTAGTCATTTTTATTTTTTTTGTGTCAGAGTGTGCTGTGAGATAAAGCTATTATCAGGTCCTTTGGAACAGAAATGTGGCTTTTAAGTGGCATTTCTCCCTCACAATTTTTAAACAGTGGTGAGTAAGTCATTTTTATAATTTTTTTGGGGTTCATGTTGCTACTTGAAATTGCAGCAATAATACAGGTTCCTATATAAAAAAATTTTTTGTGTTCTAACAGGACATTTGTTCTTCCATTTGTCAAAAGTGGCCAAAGGGTTCATTGTTTTTGAATTTTGGGGGCTTTTGCTGTTGAAATGAGTCTAGACTTCTGGTCCTATGTAAAAAATGTGGTTTCTAAAAAAGACATTTGTTGCTTCACAATTGACAAGAGTGGCTCAAGGGTCTTGTTTTTGAATCTTTTGGGGGGCATTTTGCTGTGACATGCAGCTATGCTACCAGGTCTTCTGTTATAGAAAAATGTTGTTTCTAACAGAATCTTGTTCTTTCACAATTGTCAAAAGTGGCTCAAAGAGTCATGTTTTGAATTTTTGGGCCATTATGCTGTGAAAATGCAGCTTAGACTTAATGTTCCTATGTGAAAATGTGGTGTTCTAAACAGACATTTGTTTCTTCACAATTGTCAAGAGTGGCTCAGGGTGATGGTGACTGTCAGAATCAGGAATAGGTTAGGACACTGTTAATGGGAACATCATTGCAAAAATGGACTTGTTTTGCAAGCATCTTTAACAAGCTAGCAATACCTGTAGTGAGACACCCATTTAATACAATTAAAAAAGAGATCAAAAGTGTGGTGGGATTCCATCCTATTTAAAAATATGTTTTCTAGAATTAAACAACTAAAAAACTTGCCTGGTAAAAAATAGCTGGTTACAAATCTATTCTTTGAATTGTACATGGGAGGTACAGGAGCTGACCGATGTAGGATATTCAGGGGACATGGAGTATGGAGCACGGAAGAGAATCAAAGAACAGAGACCATTTCCTCAGCACGTTTTGAGTTAAAATGAACAAAAGAATTGGCCAAGAAAAAGGGCACCTGGGTGCGAACAGGAACGTCAACCACCCAGCATTTCCAAGTGAAGCTCAATTGGTCCGCACTCGCATACGGGGAGGGGCATGCGCTACCCAGGGTCCTTGGACTGTGTATGAGGTAAGGCTGGAGTCTTACCTTCTCACTCCGCTTCCACAATAGCTTCAGCATGACTGTTTTCTCGTTGCTGCTGTCATAAGGGCATTAATTACCGTGGTTTAATTAGATGACGGACCACCTCAGCTTGGCTCTCACCGCACCAACTGTAACTCCGGACTTCTGGCAGGCTGATCCTGCGTCTGTTTAATAGATGACAGACGCCTTAGCACTGGGCGTCACGCAACTCACTGTATAGTCTGGCTCCTGGCAGCTGGACCTCCGTGTTTAAACAGATGGCTGACGGCAGCATGGCTCTCACCATTAGGGGCATTCAAGAGAGCTTCAAATTTCTCTTAATAAATCTGATTTTTGAAAAGGTGGATTTCTGTGAGGTTAGTAGTGTCAAAAAGGACTCTGGAATGGACACTAAATTGCACAATTTGAGGCTTAAGAATTTTATGTGGCCTGGGTCAATATTGGGGTCGCATCATTTGATTCTCCAGGAGGTCTGTCCCCCTGTAATCACTGAAGAAGGATTTGGAGGAAAAATTTTAAACCATTGAATTTGATTGGTCTGATCACTCTTAGAGAGCCAGGAGGAACAAATGTATTCTAAATAACTAAGAAGTGTTTTGGGTTCGATTAGGACATTTTTATTACCTTATGGGGTGTGCGGACGAATTAACACATTCTTACATGTGTAAAAAGATACCTTTAAAAAAACTGAAGGAGCGGGTGTATGTTGTATTTATCAAACTTGAGGAAAAAAAAAAAAAAAAGGCAAAATGATAATAATGTAAAACTTATAAATAGAACTTCCCTAAATAAAATTCGTAAACAAAATGTCAGTTACAAAAAATATATACTAAATGACAGGTCATGTACAACAATAGCTTAGTGCCACTTGACTGTAGGTTCAAACGGTTTAGGGGGAATGCTGTGGTACAGGAAGGTATAGTCCAATGTCCAGTGAAACTAAAATGGTGGTTGAAAGCACTCCTTTTTCCGGAGGCACTTCTTTAAATCTGGGGGTCATGCAGGGTTTGGGGCTCTTGCTGTGGCCCAGGACAGATATAGTCAATGGTCCTGTGAATACTTAAAATGGTGGTTTGAAAAGATCTCCTTTTTCAGCATCTTTTTAAATCTGGGTTCATGCAGGTTTGGGGCTAATGCTGTGGCTAGGAAGGTATAGTCAATGTCCATGTGAAACTAAATTGGTGGTTGAAAGACGCCGTTTTCGGCACCACCTTTTTTAATCTGGGGGTCTCATGTAGGTTTGGGGCTCATGGCTGTGGCCAAGGACAGGTATTATTCTCCTCAATGTCCAGTGAAACTATAATGGTGGTTGAAAGATCTCCTTTTTCCTGGCACTTTTTTAATCTTTGGGTCAGACCAGGTTTAATGGGTTCATACTGTGGTACAGGTACATATCTAGTCAACTGGTCCAGTTCAACTTAAAATGTTGGTTCAAAGACTCCTTTTTCCGGAACTTTTAATCTGTGGGTCAGGACAGTTTAATGGTCATATGTGGTTACAGGAGACAGGTATTGTCCAATGTCCATGAAAATTAAATGGTGGTTGAAAGCTCCTGTTCCCAGCACTTTTTATATCTGTGTGTACAGACAGGTTTAATAGTCATACTTGTGTTAAAGGACAGGTTTAGTCATATGTCCAGTGAAAACTAAAATGGTGGTTTGAAAGACTCTATTTCCGGCACTTTTTAATCTGTGGGTCAGAAGGTTTAATGGTCATTCTTGCGGTACAGGACAGATATAGTCAATGTCCAGTTCACTCTAAACATGGTGGTTGAATCAAGACGCTCATGTTTTATGGACACTTTTTATAATCTGGGCGGTCGATGTAGGTCGTGGGGGATATTCAATGTCCAGTTCGCAATTTAAAATGATGGTTCCAATCCATATTTGCCTTCTGGGCACTTTTTAATGAGTGCTGTTGCAGGTTTAAGGGTCAGGCTGTACTTAGTAGAATATAACAGCCAGCTTCATCGCTCAAGACACGGGATCGTAGAAGGATTAACTCCAATACTTTTTTTCCACTCTTTTTAAAATACAAAACATGGAGGATGGTGGTGCTTCTATCGCATTATGGCACCATGATTATGCCACTGAAGTCCGGAAAAAATCCGCGTTACGGAAATTAAATCGCTTAATTGTGGTCACTATGTTAGAACGTGAATGCTGGTCTATATATTAGTAACATCATAATGGAATCACATGGACCCCAAGGGAAAGAAAACGCCCCTAAAGATGGTGTGATCCTATACATAATATGACAAATGTAAAAGCCTTAAAACAACACAGAATCTAAAACTATATAACATAGTGCCATTTCAATTATTAAATATTAGGCTTATAAAGCAGATCAGTATGTGATATGTATATATCTTGTAGGACATTGAGGACCTCCGGGAATGCTCGTACACTAA